>JAHHUM010003017.1:0-111979 GCA_036173005.1 Crenichthys baileyi
TTTCCCCCCAAATATTTTACCTGTCTCCTTTAATATTTTTAAATATTATTTAAATAAATAAAGACAGCTAATGAGACACCATTGAGAGTTAGTCATCCAGAAGGTTGGTTTTATTCAGCAGATCATTATTTTATTAAACAAATATTTTATCTGATCTTGCATTGTGAATGGTTGTCTAAAGGTATGCTGATTATTGCCTGAATTGGTAACTTCACTTCCAGATTTTTCAAGATAATCCTTGGTTCTCAAACATAAATAACATTGCATGGTAATATTGCATCACTCTTTTGGTCATAGTTTTCAATCATCTTTAATTAACTTGTTTATATTGTACATAGCCCATTAGTCTTCATTATTCTTTAATTCTGCTTAGTAGTTTAGTTGGATTGTTTTAGCATAGTAAAGAGTTTGTTGATTGAAGTATGTTTGTTTGACTTTGAGTTGACTTATTTTTGTTAATAAATTCTTGTGTTTTTATTTCTTGTATTTTAAGAAATTGTGTGAATTCATTCCATGTGTGTGAAGAGTTTAGCTGTTCAATAATGTCATAACCCTTAACCCTTAACAGACTGAAATATTAGTTGATAAACTATTAAAATATTAAATTACATATTAAATAATATTCTCAGATTCATAATCTGCTGCACGTCTTTTACCCCTGCACAACCGCCATGCCCCACGTTGGTGTTATTTTTGACCAGCACATGTCATTTAAATCCCAGATTAAACAGGTTTCTTTTCCTTTCTTCACCTCTGGAATATTGCCAATATTAGAAATATCCAGGAGTGACCCCAAAAACTAGCTCAAGCATTAAGGCTGGACCATTGCAATTCTTTATCAGGAAGTCCACAAAATGCCACAAAAAAGCCTCAAGCTTTTCCAAAAAGCTCCAGCAAGAGTTCTGATAAAAATTACAAAGAAATATTTTTTCTCCTATTTTAGCTTCACTTCACTTACTCACTGTTAAATCCTGAACAGAATTTAAAATTATCCTCCTCACCCAAAGCTCTTAATATTTAAGCTCTATCATACATCATAGATTTGATTGTTTCATATGTTCCTAACAGAGCACTACACTCTGCAGGTTTACTGGTGGTTCCAAGATTTTCTAAAACTAGAATGGGAGGCAGATCTTCAAGGCAGATCAGTCTTTCCTCCTGTATAACCAGCTCCCAGTTTTATTCCGTGAGGCAGACACCCTGTCTACTTCTAAAGACTAGCTTTAAAACTTTGCTTTTTCATAAAGCTTATAGTTAGAGTGGTGTATGTTATCCTAAGCTAGCTCTGTTGTTATGCCGCTATGGCTTTAGGCTAGTGGTGGACATAATGACCACTTTCCCACAATCCCATTCTCCTTCTGCTCTCAAATTTTGCATTTTTATTATTTTTTGGTATTATTATTAGTTGTTGTTATTTCAACTTTTAACTTTATGTGCTCTCTCTGCTTTTTCTCTTAACCGCAGCTACATCTGACCTGGTGTTCTGTTTAGCTGTGACATCTTCCTGGATGGAGGCATTGGCTGGGCTAAATGGTGGGGCTCTCTCCTAGACAGAGCTATTGACTGAGTTTGTTTTTTTTTTAATTTTATTGTAAAATGATGACATGAAAATCCCCATTCATTTCAACATCGGAAAATTTTACCCAATATACAACTAAAATTGACTACAAAATTATTTTTAGAGTGGTAGTCGAGTTCTTATTCAAAAGTTCCTTTTAGTGTTTTAATTAAAGCAGATAGATTTTAGCATACTTCTGGTTTGGAAATTAGACAATGTATACACAGCGGTGTGTAGGGACAACAGAGCAACAACTGAAACTTCTTTCAGGAGCATGACATGGCGGTGTGAACTGCAGTGTGACTCCACTACTCCATTCCTGAGTGCTGAGCACAGTATGCTTTAGATACTACAATAAAAAGGGAAACCATAAAAAGTGGATCAAAGGGTACACCTCATTCAAATTCTTTTGAACATTTTTAACAGAGCTATATTTTGACCATACTATATTTATTAACCGGTCTTAATGAAGGGAGTAATTTCTGTGTGTGTTAATTAGCAGGGATGTTTTTTGTTTGCGTTACCTGGTTGCATCCAGGTACATCTCAAGCAAACCTTTCCATCTGAACAACCAAAACTAAATAATCCCAATCTGACAATGATCAACACATTTATAGTACTTTTAAAGAAAAGTTTAAGAGACACACCTTAAACATGGTCACAGACAGAAAGATACATTTCAATCTGTGTGCTCGTTCAGCTTCAGAAGCTGATTTCTTCTTTCTACTGAGTTTCAAGAAGAGTTCTTGAACAACAAACAATAAAACAGTGGTTACATGAAGCCTTAGCTACATATGTTACTGTGCCTTTTATTAGTAACAAAGTACACATTCCATACAGTATATGTTTGGAGTTGCAGTTATTAATTTAAATCTTTACAAAAACATTAAATACAAAATTTTTGTCAATAAACCGGGATATCTTAATGACTGGTTGCTTGCAGGAGAGAAAAAGAGAACCAAAATTTTTGTTTTTTTTGTTTTTTTTGTTTCTGATTTTAGCTTTGAACAAGAAGGATTGAAACCACAAGAATGCATGGTATGAATAAGAAAAAAAATTGAACTTGGTTCAGGCCAAGAAGACGGACCTCGAAAGCTCAGATTACTAAATAAATTTAACAAAACTTATACAGGCTAAAGATAAATTATTTTTAATATCACTGTTAAGATAGGCAGTGACCAAGTGCAATTTCCTCTGACCTGAGAATAAATAGGTTTGTGATTTGTTGTGGATCATAAATGGGTCAGAGGGATAATTGGTAAATTGCGAATAATAATGTTGGGACGTCATTATGGTGCACTGTGAAAGAGAATAATAAAGGACTGCATCGCTCTTGTGGGTTCGCAGCAGCCGGGTTGGATGATCAGGTAGAAAAGCAAAAGAGGAGATACACGAGTACTGAAGCATAATGACATTCTCCGAAGCATGAATGCATGCAAACAGTTGCATAAATTATCATGCAGCTGATTATTTAACTAAAATGATCATGATAGATAATTGTAGGTTAGTGTTGGCTAAACAATATATTGCAGGAATGGGCATGGGTATTGAAGAATAAAGTACAAGGCATGCCAAGTATAAAGCATCTGTGGACTTTATCCACCTTTTTATTATTTATTATTCTCAATGCATAGTTGTGTTTTCAAGATTGGACACCAGCAAACAATGCTATATGTAGATTCTGTACCAATGCTAATATAAGAATGCCATAAACCAAGCAACGCAACAAAACCAAGCCTTTCATAGTTTTTGTCAGGACCTGATATAAGGTACAGTTTAAATCAACACGCTGCATGAATCAGAAGAGGGAAGAAAAAACTAATATAACCTCTTCCCAGCAGCGGCTGTGAAAGACAATGAATTTGTACTTTCCATAAGCGTAAGTTAGCACTTGCGGACAAAAACTGCACTCCCCTACCGCGCCCCGGCCGAAAAAACAGAAAAAGAAAAAAAAAAAAACACCGAACCCCTCCCCCACTGTAGTAATGTGTCAGAGACTGTATAAGGACCACTGCAGTAGAACTAAAAAGGCCTGTTTAAAATGAGGTCTCTACCCATTAGATTTATGGGATGCAAACTCTGACAACAAACAATTGAATGGAGAGCCCATCAGGTTTTCATGATGAGTTTTAAAAATGCTCCTTCATGAGACCTGTTCTGAAGATAACATAGACAACACATGATTACTGCTGAGTTTTGAAAAATGTAACTCTTTCTCTACTTATTTTAATAACTTTTAATACTAGAACAATTCACACTGTGAGCTTTGCACGATGAAAATAACTCGTTTCTCTAAAAAACTTAACTGGAAAATATCAAATGAGCTAAGTTATCACCCTTTTTGAAGATACTTTTCTACCCTAAAATAATATTTTAACCTGCTATATCTGTCCACATCAAGCAAGCGTCACATGAGCAGCGGTTTAATAAGCGTTTCTTTCCGTGCAGAAAATAGGAAAAATTTATGCAAATGTCTGTTGTTGTACATACCCCCTCAGTTTCTTAATCGCTCTGTCGATCGCTCGACGTCATGGCACACAGTCCTCTATCCAGTCCAAAAACCCAAGCCTTTCCAGGTGTGTTTGGTGGGACATTCACTCCTTCCTTGTGCCACTTTAACTTCTCCAGACGAAAAACTTTGCTCAGGCCTGTTCTTCTTCTTCTGCCCGCTAAGATGTGCTTTGCAATATAAATCCAGAGTATCGCTCTTCGGGCTCTGGCAAACAGCATGATCGTTGTCCATCTCAGTGGGTTTTGGGCCAGACTTCTGCTGAGTTTTGTTTCTGGTGGAACTCACACTGTCATTTGCAGCAGGGAGGCAGCAGACCCTCTCTCTTCAGGCATGCTGAAGAAGCGTCTCTGGTGGAGTAGCCATGGAGGCAGGTTTCTAAGTCCAGACTCAAAACGCAAATGTTGCACTCAAATCCCATATATGTGTATATGTGTGTGTGAGAGAGACAGAAGAAAAAGTTATTTATGGTTCAGATTTTGCACACAGAAATATTATCAGTCAGGCAGTCAGTTGTCCTGTAACTTCCTTCCAGAACATGCACTATACTCCTTTCTAAAACAAATTTCTTTTCCCATCTCTAATGTCCCTTTTCACCTTTACCTTCTTTTCCAATTTATCGCAGCATTTAAGACAAACAAAACTTTCTGCAGTAAAGTTTTAACTCTTTAAACCCTTATTTGATGCACTGGTTTTTAATCTTTGTCTTATGTTTTATTTTTTCCTCATCTCCGTCCATCAAGTGTTTCACTTTAAACTATTTAAACTATTTTATTTAACTATTTAACTTATTTACACTCAAACTTTCACCCTGTGGAAAACCAAACCTCTCTTCCCAAATTAAAGCACATTTACACAATCATCCCCACCTTTTCCTTCATTATTTATAAATCGCAGAGTTTGGAGAAGGACACACCCCTGATGCCTTTGGTTCGGACCCTTTAGCTATAGCCTTTTTACCTGTTCAGTGGCACGTCTGCCCACTGGCTTTCTCTCCTTATAAGGTGTAGAAAATTGCTAAAACCACCCACAAAACCCGTTGTTTTGCTTGTCTTATCGTTACCAATAAACCCTCCCTTGTATACCTTTACAGGTAACTTGGGGGGAGGGCGCTCAGCCGATGTCCTCCTTCCTCCCACTCTGGAACCTAATCAATTAATTAGGAGATGATGGTTAATGTGTAATAAAAAAATTATATACATTATATCATACAGAGCAACTTCTCACCCAGATACATTTAAAGACAAATAGTTCCAAATCGGATCAGCCAGAAGCCGCAGGCAGGCACCAGGAGCCCCTCTGTGAAATGGAGGGACTGAAGACAACATCTCCAGGCTGGCCAGACGTCCTTTCCCCCCTGCGTTTCTATGGCATGTCGAATCCTTTTCGTGACGCCAAATTATAATAGAATTTTTCTTATCAAAGTGGGAGAGAAATTAACTCACAATAAGAGAAAATCCGGACTTTTTCTTTATAAGTTTTATTCAAAGGCATTTCTGCGTTTGAAGACCCTGTCACTGACGTGTCAGTGAAACAGAAGCCCCGAACACAGTTTACAGAAGTATTTATAGCAGAATGAGGGTGTTGTCTCAACTTCAAAGAGTTTAACTTTATGGCCCCTAAACTCTTCCCAGGACAGAGGTAAGACAATTATTAATGAGGACAGCCATCTGCTCTTCCTCAGGCACAACCCTCCAGGATGTGTTTTAACCATTAAACTTCTGGTAATGGTTTAGAGTCAATCTACTCTAAATACCAGAACACTAATAAAAACACTGAGGTCAGAGGAGAGAGGTTAATGAAAGTTCACAGCACTTTGGAATACTTTGTAGCACTAAATAAAAGGATTTTCCATAACACTAGTTTGGAGAAGTGTATAAGGAGCTGGCTGCCAGTCCTTCGACGCTTGACTGTTAACCCACAGTGGTAACCCAAGCCTCCTGAGTCTTCTTGTGTGTCCATATGTATCAGCTTAGTCTGACTCTCTTTTCTCGTTTGTCCCTGGACCTCAAGTCTCAAGCCATCTACCTCCTTGCAAGATCTTCTGGATAGTATCCTCCATTGCTGGCAACCTCAAGGCTCCTAATTTCCTTCTCTGTGCCACCTGTTCACCCTCCAAAGCCCAAGTCATGTTCGTCCCTGTTTCTCCACCCTCCATCTCCATCTCGCACACACTCAGACCTAACCCCGGATCCTGCTCATTCCCGCCATCATCTTCTGCAGCTTCTGCTCACATCTCCTCTCTTCCTTAGTGACACTGCAGTCCATTTCCCCTGTGAAGAACCTGGTCAGGTTCTAGATCTCACTAACCAAAATGTTTATTGTATTCAATAAACATTTTAAAATCTTTCCAATCTCCTGAGATTAGATATATTAGACAAAACGATGACTACAATAAAAAATATTATTTGTCCTCAAGAGCGGCACCCGGTGTGGTCTTCTGCTGCTGTAGCCAATCCACCTCAAGGTTCAACGTGTTGTGCATTCAGAGATGCTCTTCTGCATGCCTTGGTTGTAACGAGTGGTTATTTGAGTTACTGTTGCCTTTCTATCAGCTCGAACCAGTCTGGCCATTCTCCTCTGACCTCTGGCATCAACAAGGTCACTGGATATTTTCTCTTTTTCGGACCATTCTCTGTAAACCCTAGAGATGGTAGTGCGTGAAATCCCATTAGATCAGCAGTTTCTGAAATACTCAGACCAGCCCGTCTGGCACCAACAACCATGCCAAGTTCAAAGTCACATAAATCACCTTTCTTCCCCATTCTGTTGCTCGGTTTGAACTGCAGCAGATCGTCTTGACCATGTCTAAAGGCCTAAATGCATTGAGTTGCTGCCATGTGATTGGATGATCAGAAATTTGCGTTAATGGGCGATCTGGGCTTTAAAGTTTATCATGATATATTGTGGTTTTTATTGGGATACAGATAAAATATGGAGGGAAATTTGTCTTTTTATTATTCAATCAAAAAGTAATTTCTGTAATTTTAATTTTTTGGTTGATTTGAATAACAAAAAGACAAATTTCCCTCCATAATAAAACTGGTGATAAACATTCATTTTGGCAATGGATTGTGTGAGACCGAACCAAAAACAGAAGTATTGCTCAAATAACAACTTACAGAACTTATTGAATAAGCTACTGCAGAACACAGCTTCATTATGTAGTGCAATTTTATAGCTGAACAGCACAAAATAATTGCAATAAATATATTTTTTTCTATATTTATTACTCATGGAACTAGCAGTGGAAAAAAATAGAAAAAGTTACAATCACAATGATATTTTTAGTCTTTGGGGTATGTAAACAACATGATGTAGAGTACAATTGTCACCATAAATCAAAATTCCCACATTGATAAAAAAATTTTTGTTCACTTTAACAAGCTTCTGGCATGATCACGGCTGAATGTTTGACCTTTTATTGTTCGTGGAATTGGTTGATTTTATTTAAACTGCTGTTTTCTGGCACAGAATACATGCACAAATTACCTGATGATCACAAAAGCTATTATTTTGTAGAAATAAACAATAAATCCAAACAAGTCCTATATTTAATAATCATTGAAGTTGAGTGCTGTATAATCTAAGATTAGGCCTTATCCAATTTTGAATACTGTTAAGCTTTCCTGAAAAAAAACACTCTACTTCCACTGCTTTAAGTTTAAGAGTTTTAAATGCAACAACGTATTGTTTTAATAAATATCTGTTTTATAATTTTTAGAAGTCTTGTCAAAGACAAATTTACTTCTATTTCTAACCAAAAAGGAAACGGGCAAAATAAACAGCTACAGTGCAGCACTGACAAACTTTAGTCCATGCCCACCTGTTAGGTGGGCCACACCACCGGTCCGTATAAATTGCACTGAGACCAGGTAGTTGGCTCCCAAATTTTCAGCATTATCTGCCTGTGTCCTGCCTGCAAAACCAGATACATACGCCATGCTGTCTGCGATGGCTGCCTCGTCGCTAACATGCAAGCCTGCCCTTGACCCCTCAGGCTACCTGCCAGTCCAGCATTCTTCCCTCCTGAAGGAAAAGCAGTGTCAGGTGGCCATTTTTACCCCAGTTGAAGAGATCTCCCTCTGGCAGACCACCACCCACTTTAGAAGCGGTCAAGTTCTTCAGTCCAAAGCCGTAACAGCTGACTGTAGTCTTGTTGGGTCCAGAGCACACAGGCATATAAAGGTTCTTGTACCTGCAGCAGCTATGTTCTGGTTGCCCATGGCAGCTGCCGTGGCAAGAGAACCCTCTCACACAGGTGGGAGTAACAATCAGGAGCTTCCTGGTAATGGGTAATAGGTCTGGTCACTGAACAGGAGTTGGTCTCTCTCAGGATGTGCACAATTCAGAGTGCAAGAGCCACTTCTACCACAGTGTTTTAAACTCCCAAAATGGACAGCTTTTCAGGACTGTGTGTAGGGAAGAGTGTGGATCCCACTGCATGTTCTCTACCTCCCATGTTCTTCCTCCAGTTGATGATGGACAGAAATTTGTCTGATAGCACAATTAAAATGTACACTCCAGCTATTTCATCATGTTACGAGGGCTTTGGTGAGAAGTCTGTGTTTAGCCATTTGCTAATGAAATGCTTTCTTATTTCTGATTTAAGCTCCATTTGAACCTTTACATTAGGATCCATTAAAATTTATACTACTAAAAACAGCCCTGCTTTTGGTCCTGACGTTAGCAAAGAGTGGCATTTATATAATCTGTCTGTGGCTGCGTTTCCATTGACCATCAAATTGGGCAAATTGTAATTACGAAAATAAATTTGCTCACTGAAGAGGCGTAAATTTCGAGAATAACTCTCGTTTTTTGATAAAAAGTTTTGGCGCGAGGATGAGGTGTTTTGGCCGTATCGAAATTGATGTATTTCACAAAACTGCAATGGAAACACTTTTTTCGCTTCACACGAGTCTCGTGATTAACAACCGGATGTTAGTACTGGCGAAAAGACAAAGAAGACGACAGGTAGTTGTAGGAGGATGATGTTATCGTGTGAACAAACTTATTTACGTGTGATTTTAATTGCATTTCTTATTTAATGGAAACACTGCAATTGTGAAATTGTATTTTTTTCGACATTAGGAGAATGTCAACAAATTTGTGCACATTTGTAATGGAAATGCAGCTTGTGACTCTGTTCTGCGTCCTAATTTAGCTTTTCTACCGCACTCTCCTGCTACATCGTGTGTATAGCTATGTTGCCCCACTCTGTGGCTATTTGTCAAGGGCATAAGTGTGGGTCTACCATTGGGGATTTAAGCACCCTGCACCTTTTCTGTTTCAAGTCATTTCAACAATTAATAAAAGGCTTACTTCTTTCATAGAGCATGTTGTACCAGTTCTCCGTCTTGGCTGTGTTTTCATTTATTGCAAATTATTGTGAATCACAAAAGAAAGGTTTACAATAATTTACTTGGTGTTATGTGTTTTTGCTTGTAGATGAAATAAAATGAGAAGAGAAATGGAGTTCTAGATTGATGAAAAAACATTTTCATGAAGCAGATTATGTGATTTTTTGATAAAAACTTAATCTGAGTTTCTACTCAGTCCGCTCCTCCACATTTCATCTTATTAGCTGTTCTGTTCATTGCCATTACATTACCAGACAATTAAAGATCATGCTATTTCATTGGCAAATGAAAATTAATAAAGAAAATCAATATGTTTTTTTAATGCATGATATTTTTGTATATACAGTATGTATATATGTACATATTTTGCATACATGTAATCTGGATCATAGCCCCCGGATGGACTTGGAGCTCTCTCCACTATAGGAATTTTGTCCTCTATGGCTCTGCTTGGAGGGATGACAGGACATCTGCACTGCTGCACTATGGAATTCTCCCTGTTCATTTATCCAATTTTATCTCTGTGATGTCTCTAGGTTCTCTATGATTCACTCTGTTCTCAGAGTTTTGGTTGAGTGATTATGTGGATGCATCTGTGAACCCTCCAATTGGCCTGTTCACATTTTTTTTTTATCTGTACTGTTACACCTGTAACCTTGGTTATGTTACCACAGCAGTATAGGTTATTAATACAGCCATAGACATAGTGCATGATTATTTCTTTCTTTGCTGATTAGTACGAATCGGGTGCACAAACTTGGTGCATGACAAGAAGACTGCACTGGCTCATCTCTGAGAAGTGTAAGCAGATGGCTGTGTGACGTTGGTTCTGAAAGGACCAAGTGAGAGATAGACTACATTCTGTGTAACCTTTTACCCACTTGTGATAGCCTGAAAGAGCAAAGCCTTTACAAAATATAACACTGGATACGATACTGTAACCCAAGATTCTATGAGTATAGGCTCCCTTTAAGATCTGGGCTTCACTGGGTCTGGAATAGTTGAACATAAATGTTATTTGGGAGCCGACTACACGGTCTCAGCACAATTTATACAGACCGGCATAAGGCCCACTCAGCAGGTGGGTGTGGACTAAAGTTTTTTAATGCTGTGCTGTGCACAAAGGGTAAACCCACTAGCGACAGCCTTAAAAGCTATGCCTATACTCATAGAATCTGGGGTTACAGTACGTAACCAACTCACCGTAAGATGAGGTGTAGAGATAATTGTGCCGCTACACAGTAGGAACAGAAGCAGAAGATGAATTAACAGAAAGTGCACTCTTTAGACAGAAAAATAAACAAGCAATTGACATGTATCTCTGCAAATATGCAGCAAATATTTTGTGACGACATTAAAAGCAATATCATTGTATCATTGCTTGCTGTATTATCGCCCTATTTCTGTCGTGTTAGGTTTGCAATAAGTAAGAACAACCAGGAGTTAATGTGGAACAGCTGAGGCAGAGGAAGTGCAGAGGGGCTGAGGTAAGAAGACTAATTAACAAGAGTAGAGTAGAATACAAGGAAATAAACTTGAAACTTAAGCTCAGACGAATGAACTAACAAGACAACATCTAACCAATAATAATGAGCACTGTTGTTATTATTAATCTGACAATATTATTTAATATTTAATATTAATATTTTAATGTTTTATCAAATAATATTTCGGTCTGTTAAGGGTTGTCCTGTGAATACCAGCCCAGTAAGGCGATGGTAGTAGGACAAAGTTGAAAGGTGTGAGCCAAGCCCTGACATTATTGAACAGCATAAACTCTGTACACACATGGAATGAATTCACACAATTTCTTAAAATACAAGAATTTATTAACAAAAATAGTCAACTCAAGTCAACATACTCAATCACAAACTCTTTACAATGCTAAAACAATCCAACTAAACTACCGAGAATTAAAGAATAACGAAGACTAATAGGCTATGTACAATAAAACAAGTTGATTAAAGATGTTGAAACCATGACCAAAGAGTGATGTCAACATTACCATGCAAGTGTTTATGTTTGAGAACAAGGATTATCTTGAGAATCTGGAAGTGAGTTAAGGTAGTCTTGGAACCACTTAGGCAATAATCATCAAACGTTAGACGACCATTCACAATGCAAGATCAATTAAAATATTCTTTTAATAAAATAATGTTTTAAAGAATGATCTGCTGAATAAAACCAACCTTCTGGATGACTAATTCTTAATGGTGTCCTATTAGTTGCCTTTATTTGCTTAAAATATTTTGAAGAAATAATATTAAGGGAATATTGGAAGAGCCAATCTTCTGGAGAAATGTGGGTTAATGGTGTTTACTTAGTTATTAGATTTAGTAAAATATGTTTAGAGATTATTATTCACCAACATGAAAACTAACAACCTTTCTTAAATATTCAGTAGCAAGTCACGTGTTCTAAAGCTGTTTGCCAGTTAAGCTAACAAAGGAGGTCGATAGCTTAGCTTAGCACACAGAACAAACACATACCTTTAAAGAATACCAGGTCAATAAAGGGTTAAAATGCATAAGCCCGCGGCGGCGTTATGACCAACCTTCTATGGTTTAAAATCACACCCTTTAAATAAAGTTTTGTCTTAACTTTACAAAAACAATAAACACAGAAACACAAAGCTGATCACGTGTGCAGATAGCCTGCGAGCACTAAGAAGGCATTTCACACAACAAAACCAAACTTCATAAATTAAAATCGTTTGGATCATTTCATCCTAACTGTTATTCTGCCCAAACCTAACTCTGACCATGTTAGGAAAAGATATCCAGGGCGGCGAGTTTGAAGAAACGTCCACAGTCAACAAGTGGTTAGCTTCGGCTAACCTGACCTCCGGGGCTGTGGCTTAAGATACGGCTCGTTCTGTGGCCGGACAAAACTGCACGTTACCGGTGATGCCGGCTACTCGTCGTCCTTCTCTCAGGCAAGGAAAACCGCTTCACTCGGGTTGTAGAGACCGCTTCTCTGCTTGGGACTTTTCTTCAACACCGTGTTGCGTCTGCAGGGCTCGAGAGAAAGTAACAATGGCCGGTGCTTAATTCTACTGTTCGTGAATGAATACGGATACACAAACAGCAATTCATTCAATACTCAACTTTTGCACATATGATCGGTGGATCATATGAAGACTCTTGGATCCATTTGAAGAGTTAATTCTTTTGCCAGCAAAAAGACTTCAGCGCGCTGTGTCTGCTCCTGTCCGATGGTCAACCGGCTTGGAGAGATCCGGCTTGTGGGAGAGGGGGTGGCTTTATACAGCCAGTGGCATCATGGGAGTCCGCTGTTACCCCCCTTTCCCCTTCTGAAGTTTTGTGCTGAAAGTCTGTTAAATGCAATTTATTTTGAAAACTCCAGAAGAGTTTGTACCGGAGTTTTAATGTTGAAATCCATGGTCCCAACAGCACTGAATATGGCAAGACCTAAATAAATGGAAATGGTGACATACATAGATAGATAGATAGATAGATAGATAGATAGATAGATAGATAGATAGATAGATAGATAGATAGATAGATAGATAGATAGATAGATAGATAGATAGATATACACTACCGGTCAAAAGTTGACTGTTTACATTGTACGTAGATTCTCAACAGTGAATGAACACATATGCAATATGTAACAAACAAAAAAAAATGCAAAACAACTTTAAATATGTTATATTTTAGATTCCTTAAAGTAGCGCCCTTTGCTGTGATGACTGTCTCTCATTGAACCTCTGGGAAGTTCTTTCAAGACTCTTTGGAAAACCATTTTAGGTGACCACCTCATGAAGCTCAGGGAGAGAATGCTAAGAGATCAAAGTAGTAATCAAAGCAAAAGGTGGCTACTTTGAAGAATCTAAAATGTTTAGAGTTATTTCACACTTTTTGTTTACATCATAATTTCATGTGTGCTCATTCAACGTTTTGTTTCCTTTGGTTAGAATCTAGAATTTAAATAGCCATGAAAATAAAGAGATGTATATATAATATATATATAAGATATCTATATATATATATATAATATATATATATATTTATACACAGGGTCCAACCCTGTGTATATATATATATGATATATATATATAATATATATATATATATAACATGGGTTGGACAATGAAACTGAAACACCTGTCATTTTAGTGTGGGAGGTTTCATGGCTAAATTGACCAGCCTGGTAGGCAGTCTTCATTGATTGCACATTTCACCAGTAAGAGCAGAGTGTGAAGGTTCAATTAGCAGGTAAGAGCACAGTTTTTTGGCTCAAAATATTGAAATACACACAACATTTTGGGTGACATACCACAGTTCAAAAGAGGACAAATTGTTGGTGGCATCATCTTGCTGGCGCATCGTTGAACCAAGACAGCAAGTCTTTGTGATGTATCAAGAGCCACGGTATCCAGGGTAATGTCAGCATACACCAAGAAGGACGAACCACATCCAACAGGATTAACTTGGATGCAAGAGGAAGCTGTCTGAAAGGGATGTTCGGGTGCTAACCCGGATTGTATCCAAAAAAACATAAACCACGGCTGCCCAAATATGGCAGAATTAATATGCACCTCAACTCTCCAGTTTCCACCAGAACTTTCCGTCGGAGCTTCCACAGGTTCAATATACACGGCCGGGCTTGCTATAGCCAACCTTTGGTCACTCATGCCAATGCCAAACGTCGGTTTCAATGGTGCAAGGAGGCGCAAATCTTGGGCTGTGACAATGTTGAAACATGATTGTTCTCTGATGAGTCCACCTTTACTGTTTTCCCCCATCCGGGAGAGTTACGGTGTTTGAAAAGCCCCAAAGAAGCGTACCACCCAGACTGTTGCAATGCCAGAGTGAAGCATGGGTGGATCAGTGATGGTTTGGGCTGCATATCATGGCATTCCCTTGGCCACAATACTTGTGCTAGATGGTTGCGCGTCACTGGCAAGGACTACCGAACCATTCTTGAGGACCTGTACATCCAATGTTCAAAACATTGTATCCTGAAGGCGGTGTCATGTATCAGGATGACAATGCACAATCCCACCAGCAAGACTGGTGAAAGATTGGTTTGATGAACATGAAAGTGAAGTTGAACATCTCCCATGGCCTGCACAGTCACCAGATCTGAATATTATTGAGCCACTTTGGGTGTTTTGGAGGAGCGAGTCAGGAACGTTTTCCTCGCACCAGTTTCACGTAGTGACCTGGCCACTATCCTGCAAGAAGAATGGCTTAAAATCCCTCTGACCACTGTGCAGGACTTGTATATGTCATTCCCAGACGAATTGACGCTGTATTGGCCGCAAAGGAGGCCTACACTACAAAGACCATATAATAATAATGATTGTGGTCTAAAACAGGTGTTTCAGTTTCATTGTCCATCCCCTGTATGTATGTGTTATATATATATTATATATATATAGTATATATTATAGTTATATAGATAAATATATATATTAGTATATATATATGTATATATATATACTATATATACTATATATTAATTATATATATATATAGAGTTTATATACTTTTAATATATAGATATAATATGTATTTATGTGTATGTATGTGTATATATATATGATATATTATTAGTATATATATATATCTATATATATATATTATGTATGTATGTATTGTGTGTGTGTGTGTGTGTGTGTATATATATTTATATATAGATATATATATATATATATAAACCCTATTCACCACTGCAAGATTCGTCTCAATTTTCTGGGTCAGTACAACTCTAAATGGTGTTTAACACTACTACATTAAAATAAAAATGTTTCACCCATTATTACATAGTACTTATTAGGTCAGGCTTTGCTTATTCCTCACAAGATTAAATGTCTATTGCCCCACACTGGGGCTTTTGACAGAGCACCACATGAGATGATATAAAATCAGTGTTGAATCATTGTCGTCTGGTCTGGTAGTAAGCTGAAGCTTAATGATATGCCACTCATCTGGAGTGCTCACACAACACCCACATGCAGATGTATATGTATGAGTAGAACACATCTACACCTGCTGCCAATTAGCTGCAGCTTTCCTCCATTTGAGTATAGATCATTACTGAAGCCTTTCTGTAATGCGTGGAGCTTCTTGCTATTAATAGTTTTCTATTTGGATGATTGAGTAATAAATATGACATGTTAGGTGTTTTTTTTCTTCCTTTTAGTTTTTCAACGTAGTATTTGTATGTGTGAGACGCTCACAGATGTGCCACAATGTGTTCCTGAAAAAAGATGCTCATTTTCCAACAGCACTTATCAGCCATTCTCTTACTGACTTTTCTACCACTATACTGTAACTATATTACTTCAGCGAGTCAGTGACTCTGCCAACGTAAAGTATCAAAGACCTTCAGACATTAATATGGTGCCACTTGGTCAGGGTCACATTGATTTTTAAAGTGAATGCTGCCTCATCTTCTTTAACTGACAAATGATTTCTGTTTATTTTCCTTGCCATGCTTTGCAGAAACACAAAGTTTTTCTGTTGAGTGTCTGTTGTAAGCTTCTGCACTTTTGTAACATGGTAAACCATGCCATTGTACCCGTTATTATTCTTGTTTTACAGGCTGCACAGGCTTTCATTTGCATCCTAATCGAATTGCAGTATTGACGTGTAAATCTTTTTGGCTTGCACTTAAGTTTTGTTCAGATCTCTGTTCCAACAGTTATTTCACATACTTCTATGTTATTCTTACAATATGAGCCGAGACTGTCTTCCAATACAAGGGAAAAAAATAAAAAATAACTCAAATAAAAAAGCCTGCAAGTCATTTGTTCAGGCAGGTTACCTGAAGTAGAGAGGTGAGGTGGGAATATAAACTAATTTGATTTGGGAAATAGATAAGATACCAAACTCTAGATATTTTTCATTTCGAACAGAATTTGTACATTTCTTCAAACATATACCTGTTCTATCAAACTAGATATAACTGCTTAACAATAATCAGTCCCATTCCTGATATAAAAGGTTTCACAATGTTTATTCACCATTTTGATGCAAAATGCTTCACATAATTTATGGAATGACCAATATCAGGGACACAGGAAGACAATTTGACAGGAAAGGGCTGCTGGTAGTTTAAGCAGAGTATGTGCACAAAACCATTAGCATATACTTCCTTGCAAAATGAACTTTTACCAAGTTGACGTTTAATTGACAAAAATACTGAAACATCCTCAGTAGCTCTTAAGAGTAGTCTCAAAGAGAGACTACAAAAATTACATCACTAATGGTTTCCACAGGAAAAAAAATAATAGAATATTAATTCATTTTTTAAATAAAAACTACAGTTATTAGCTTATAATTTCATGTTATTGTCCTTGTAATTTTGCAAAACCATTGTGAGCTTGTTTTACCTAACAAACTCACCACTCAGGATGTCCACCATGCTTTGTTTCGTTTAGACAGCGACTGATGTTTTGTTCCTGTGGTGTTTCAGATCATTCTTCGCTGCCACAACACATGGCTAACTGGGTTTTAGAGAGATGCTATATTGTTCTAACAAAATCTTATCTAAAACACTCATACTTTTATCATGTATTTCTTCGGGAGTCTTTGAATTGGCATCTGTGGTTACAAAACTATTTTTTACTAGCCTGTGTCTTTTTCTTTTTCTGCTGAGATTTTTTCTTGATAGATGAGCTTACAGAAATGACAAGTTAATACTAACTCCTCCCTGTTTTGAAATGACTTGTTAATAACCAAGATCATACCATAATTTCTTTGGTGTTTACATTAGTAATGTGGGAGCAAAACTTACCTTCAAAGAAAAGCTCCTAATTTACAGAGAGAGATAACAACTCTTACTGTAAGTAATAACTAGTGATACATCAGCATGGTGCGTTGTGTTCAGGTCTCTCCCAATGTCAGTCTGAAGGAGAGATGAGCTCCTGCTTAGCCTGTGACATAAATGAGACAGGGAGCAGCAGCACTGAAAATCCTTCTGCCTCTTTTCATCATCTGCATTTTTTCTTTATTCCTCATGATAAACTCAAAGGTCCCAACACAGAATGGGGGTTGATTGAATTGGACCAGCCAAGATTATGGCCCTACAATATTACAAGTGTTATGTAGTAATACAAGACAAACCAGACAGCTGCTTCAGCAGTATAACCACAGGTCTGTGGGTGTGTGCAGTGCAGAGCCACCAAATAATATTTCTAGTGTCTGCTTGATCTGAGAAATACATTTCAGCAGAATGTGATCCATAAAATTGCTTAGAATGGTGCACAATTTTGCTTGTATTTAAAGGACTACATGCATCTGAATGCATGTGGAAGATGATATAGAGCTTGGCCCCCTGTGAAGACATCCTCCACACTTATCCCAAGTTCAGTTGTAAATTGCCCCCAGCTGCATAATCTTAAAGTGCACAAAACGCATGATCTGAGAAAATCGAGTTATATGATGTAAAAGGACAAGGTGATCCATAAAATCCATAAGCCCCAAGGAGCTTCTGTTTAACAGCTACTTCACTGTGGACATCACTGTAAAGAGTACGCTGGCACTTAGGTTTTTAGAAAACAGTTGAGCTGTTTGGTTTAGATGCGGATTGGAGTTCAGACTTTGAGAATCTCTGTTTTAGAACAATGGCTCAAGGGATTTTTAAACTACTCCTACACTACTTTACAATAGCAGATAGGATGTGGTGCTAATGCAAACTTCTGTTAAAACAGATTTGATTTCAACCGCTTTTTGTTTTTATGCTCCTCTGTAACATTGTTTTGCCAACAAAGTTTATCAATTTTACTCAGAGTTCATTTCTACTGCATGTGTGAGTATAGTGTCAGTATAGTGTCAGTTAACAGATATACCAGTTAAGCTGGTATACCTGTTAGCCGCCACAAGGGGTTGTGGTACTGCTGGAAGCTTGACAGCACCACTTTCCAAGCTAAGTTTAGGCAGCATTCCACTCAGATATACAGTTTTCACTCTCCCTATTTGGGGAGGGGGGTACTTACAAAAATAAAGCGATTTCTCACCAGGATTGCAATGTAGTATTTGCATCCTTGCTTTTTCTGGGATACAATACTAATACAGACTAATACTACAAACTAGTAGCAAAAATGGTTCATTCCTGTCTATGATGATTTTTAAAGATAAAGAAATGCAGGGAAAATTGCAAAACTAAATATAAGCTCTGGGCACAGAACTACAAATGCATGTTTTTAAACTTTTTTTTCTCCTTGGTTTTTTATTTTTTTAATCTCTTGGTCATCACATTTCTTTCTAACCACACAACTTTGTCTGCATATCAACTGGGATGCAAACCCGAAAGAGTATGTTCATTTTGAGAAAGATCATCATTAAACAGAAGCTAAAATTTTTAGGCACTAAGAAAACAAAGCATGTCATTCGTGTCATCCTTACTTGTTACATTTACTGTGGATATTAATCAAGACTGATTCTTTGAGGGAAGTCTTCAACATCAGTTGGCCATGTATCTCAGAAATAAAGAAGGAAAAAAAAAATTAAGAAGAAGAACATTGGTCTTCAAGTCTAAAGAAAAGAAAATAACAGTGGTTCTATTGGGTCACCAAAATAAAAGCCCTGGGACTCACTCTTCTGACAGTTTCTCCTTGTTATGCTACTTTGGTTGCCTATTTATAAGGCATTTTCATTTTTACTGACATGTAAATCTTGTAAGGAACAATAAATGACACGTTTTGCACATCTCAGAGAAACAACTTGGGTTGATAAAAAGTCTGTATCTGATGAAATGGAAATTAGAAAAGGACTGGATTATATCACAACAACCTGAGGCATCCAATATTTCCTGTAGTAAAGAATTCTAACATAAAAAGGAGACTAAACACAATAAAAGGCTATAGAACACGTGTTTAAAAAGATTCCTGTGGCAAAGTTATACAATTATTCAAAGGGCACGAAAAACACACCAGAAAACAGAGAAGGAAAGAACTGGCATGACATTGTGGTAAAGATGCAAAAAATGGAAAGAAAGCAGAATTGTCAATAAAACACAAAATCAAATAAAAAGCATAAATTAAACTCAAAGTCATGACTTCAGGATTTGGTAACGTAAAACATAGACACCAGTATTTAAAAGTGAACTAACAGTTTTAAAGAGTTATTTCTAATTCATAAATCTAGTGCGTACAGATCTATAGCGTGTGAGTTTCAAATGACTGAAAAAAAACCCTAAACGTACAGCCTGTTCTTTCTAGAGACCCACAGCTGACATTGTGTTGCAGTGCAAATGCAGTTTGGCTAATTCTCAGATCATGAGAAGTTCCATAACTAAGAAGAACCCTTGGAATAGTTTTAATGTAAATGAATTAGCATGTTGTCCTGTGAACCAGTGGCACACAAAAAAGAGGAACCAATCAAGGACACTTTTTCAGCAAATCTTTGACTGACCACAATTTGGTGAAAGAGAAACTCAAGACACCAAAGTAAATTACTAGTACACAAAACAAGATGTTGATGATAACTAGAACCCCAAAGAAGGTGGTGCATTTTGTTGAATGTGAAGGTGCTACAGTGACTGAATACCTGCAGTTGGGAAATTAAAACGAGCTGGAGCCCAGCATAGCACAGTTCACCTTGTAATCCTCAAATCACACTGTGCTGGAGCTCAGTCATCTCTTTCAATATAAGTGGATTAAACTCTATTCCATACTCATGGTACCTTTATTTATTACCTTCATTTTTCATATCACAGCGGTTTCAGCTTTATTAATCAAATCCTTTTCTACTAACAAAAAACTAGCATGTCGTGCACAAATATCTAACATTGTATGCACAGAAATCAGAACAAAGAACTCATGCAAGATTAGATAAACCCAGCAGTTATTATTTTCAGCACAATTTTAGAAATCTCCTCTAGATATTTAAGGTGTTGCTTATCAGTTGGCTTATTACAGTGTTTTAAGTTTAGCTCCTGAAGAAAGACATACATCTTGCAAAGCACTATTCATGTATTGTCAGTACTTGAAAAGTTAGTGTAAGCTATTAGTATTAGCCCTAGATATGTATGCTTTAATGTCAAAACCATGTTGCAAATATTGAGTTGCCCTGTTTTGTCGACAGTTAGCTAATACACAAAACTTGAAGTGTTGACTGACAGCAGTCACTCAGTATGTACATATACATGAGCATTTAAGGTGCCTCCAACACTTTGAAACTGTTTGGGCAGCAGCATTTCGGGTTCCTGGTAGAACACAAGTATGACGACAGAGAAACAGACAAGAGATGTATGATTTGTAAGCACTATGGGGGGTTTTCAACCAAACCGATTCCAGAAATAAATTGGTGCTAATGACTGCTCAGTGCCAGTTCTTTGTGTTTCCACCACCTCAAGTTCTGGGACTGGTACCGATAAACTGGTGTGTTTTTTTTTTCCGTACCAACTTTAAGCAATACCAGAGTAAAGGACCATTTCATCAGGCACTGGGCTGGGCCCATGGAGACCAACAACCATGCAAAATGTTTATGTTCATGTTATGAAGATGTTATGTTATTTTATGTTCATGTTTAATATTCCAAAGTTAGTTTTGTTTTCTATCTTCCTAATTCAATAACATGCTGAAATTAAGCATCATTAAAGGGTTGCATTATCTCTAGAATACCATAAGCTCATTGTCTTTTATGCATGTTTTAAGCACTGAGTGCAGCTCCCTTTTTTCAGCAATGTTGGTACTGATCAGAAATCAGCTGGTTGAGATTGGGAAGCTTTCATAAGCACCACTTTTTAAAATAATATTCATAAACTAAGCTGATGATAATAAGATATTTGCTTGCAGGGATATTTAAATATATAATTTTATTTTAGCATTTAAACCATGTCCCTGCACTGCAAACCTCCACTAAAATTTAGAGTAAAACAAATCAGAGGATTGAAATAATCACTTAATGAAAACCTGTTCCAAACTGGCTCCTACACAAGCCCTAAATAGGCACTGGTGCAACTTTGGTGGAAAACAAATATGTGAGAATACCCTTTCTGGCTAATCATTAGTTGCTTACAATTTCAAAGTTGACAATTGCTTTGAATTTTCAAAATGACGTTGGACTAAGGGTCTATTTGACAGATTGCATTTGATCATCTGTTTTTCAAAATCTACAGACAAACATTTTCAAAGTTTTTTTGGCAGTAGAGCCACTTTAGAATGAGACAAGCATAAACACTGAAATGAATATGGACAATTCAAACCTGGACTATGTAATTCTGCATCGATGTGATTCTTGAAAACACAGTTTGGGAAACCTTCACTCTGTTCCTGTATACAAAGAAAGTAGGTTTCTTAAGTTTTTTCACAACATATCGCTAAAATCTGTATTGTTCACATATACCCAGTCTTGGGTATCAGCTCATCTTGTAAGCTGGATGTGTTTTTACTTCCTACTGCCCAGGTACATTTGTGTCTCACTCAAATATGCCAGGATTTAAGTTTTGCAAAGTCAACTTGACAATGAGGTCAGCCTATGCTATACCCTCTGACTGATCACATCACAGATTTTATTAAATGTGCTGAAATACCTTTACAATGGATAGATTGTTTGAGCCAAACAAATCAAAAGACTGAGTGAATCTGCTGAGGGATGTAATGGGTTTATGTCTCCCCTTGACAAACTCTGTGCCAATAAGAATAAAGAAAAAGCTTCGTCAGCAGTTTTTTTTTTTTTTTTAGATGATACAAACATGAATACTTCAAACAGTATACATCAGAAAAAAAACCCTCATACAGACATAAAAAAGACACCATTGGAGCACTGGATACATACAGGTCACCATGGTCACTTCCTCTACCCAGAAGCCTTTAGGAAAGGTCATACAGTCAAATACTAATACCTTTATTTTGGTCTCTGAGGAACCTCTCCGTTTTATGAAATGGCTAAGTCAGAGTGCCCACAGGTCAACCACTTTAGATAGAGAAACAGAGCATGAGGTCAGAACAGCAAATATGCCAATTAGATGCTCCCTCAAGGTTGTGCATTTGCTATCTATGAGAGTAATGTTTGAGCCTTTCAACTAGGACTGAATCAAGGTCTGAAAGTTACTTCAGCTTTTTTCTTTTTGCATTATGGCTCTTATAAGAGAGACAAAAATGTATCAAATTTGTTTTCTCGACTCATTTGCTTGCTTCCCTCTTTTTGCCTCCAGCTTATGACGTGACAGACTGGAGGAAAAGAGAAGAATAAGAGATATCTCAACTATTGCTTGTTGTGATAAATGCAACGGGAATAGAGACAACATGAAAACAGATCACAAAAGCACTGGGGAGATTCGACTCAAGTCTATTTTCTACTTTTTGTTTTTCTTTCTTCCACAGAAACAGCACAGGGGCTGATTTAGTTTGGATTTAGCATGAATTACCATGGCTTAGATCCTGTTAGTGCCGATAAAGCCTCAAAATGTCCCACTTGTATCCTTATCCTCCCTATGAATATTCAACAGCTCACTCTCATCTCCCCATTGTTTTCTCATTTGTAGTGGTATCTGACAGCACTGGTGATAATGTGTTGGGAGAAGATGTGGAAAGGGGAAGTGGCATTGATATATGATCCGATAGGGCCCTCGGCGACATGCTTCAACGGACTAAAAGGAGGCTCATCTCTGAACTCAATCAGAACGTGGTAGAAATTCATTAAAGTTAAAACGAATTTGATTTATTATCTTGGAGATGATTAGGTCGGAGAGATTTGTTGTCTCAAGCAATATCCGTCTGAAAACATTTAAAGTGGCAGTTTTTAATGTGGAAGTCACTCAAATGGCATCCTTCAACTACACTGCTTGTTTTCCCGGGGATTTAAAGAATAAACAGTCAGGACTTATGAAAAATTCCCACAGTGGGGTCTAGGAACGTCAGAACAGGCTGTGTATCCGTGTCTGGTCATGTGATAGAAAACTGTGGTGACTGGAAAAGCCAAAGCACCATGAGTTTCCGCACACAGTGACGAAATTGACAAAACGTGAATGCATATGCAGTGTGTGTGTGTGTAAGATCAGTGAAGCGGGGCGGTGGGAGAATAACCACGTTAGTGTGCGAGAGCAGAAAGGCTACATCTGTCACTCTGTATTTTCTCACATGCATTTTGACAAGGCCCACGAGCCTGCCACAATAACCCGGCAAACTCTGCTGGCTGTCAAAAATGCACACACATCTCATGCCTCACGTAGCATGACAAAGGGAATGAGGCTCATTCACTGTTCAATGGGTAAAAAGTGCAACTGTAGGTGTAGCTCATGAAGGAGAAAGTGTAACTATACATATTTGAAAGTGTGACCATGGTACTGCAGTTTTTGTTTTTTTTTTTTTGCACTGAGTGTGCCAGCTCATTTTGTCTGTGTATGCAGCATCTGTGAGTGTGCAACTCCTCTGCTCCAACTGGCATATAAAATGACAGTGAAGCATTTCCTCTGCCAGCTTCGGTGCTGTTGTTCTTTCTCTCAAGCTTCATTTTGCTGTTTTTTTTTTCTTTTCGCCCTCTCACCGCCCCTTCATGGCCCGATAGCCAATGGCCATATGTTCAACCCTAAATCCAGGCATAATGCCAGACCGAGATACAAGTCTGTAACTGTGTTATACACTCTGAGGCATCTCTAAGAGAGTAGATGGCACGGTCTGGGAGAGATGGATGTACCAGAGACTGTGAATCAGAGTTATGATTTGTACTCTTAATCCACATGGTTTGTATGTATTAATTCACATTCTGTCATTTTTACTTTTTATTACTCAAAAAAGCTTAAGATGAATCGTTATCCCTTTTTTACTTTTTATTTTTTTCCCTCCTGAAGAATATTTTTCAGTGTGCTGACCTCATTTGCAACCTAGCTGCAAGCGCTTGCAGAACTTACATGCTGTCCTCTAAGTCTATTATATGGAAACAACACGGTGAAGCATGCATGCGCCTCCACCAAGATTCCCTTAAATGTCAATGTCTTTCTTGCTAGTGTCAATCTTTTTAACAATTCTGCTTTGCAAGAAAAAAGCAGTGGAACTGTCTAAGATAAGAGTTTGCAAGAAAATAAAACTTTTCACAAGTATGTAAATCTCACTATGCATGCCTCTGGAACTCTGGATAAGAAAGCCATAAATTATATATGGATATGTATATTTTCTGGCAAGAACTAGAGATTGTTAAATCTGATGTCTTACAATTAAACGGCTACAACTTAAGTGAACTTAGGTTTATTAAGTGTCTAGTCATGATTTGTTAATTCTGAATAAGCACAATCTTTATCAGGTGGACACAATTAACATGAAGCAATATGTGCTAGCAAAAAACAAGACATCTGTACAACAAGATGCTGCTCATGTTTCACAATAACCAAGTTACAAATTATAATATTTCAGTTTATTTTAAGCACATGGAGCACATGGAGGGCCATGTGGCCTTCCAAAGAAATGCCACACCACACCATCCAGCAGAGAGGTGCCCAGTGCATCTCTCTCTCTCTCTCTCTCCTTTTATATATATAAATTATATATATATATAATAATTTTATATATATATATAATATATATACACATATTATGTATATATATATATATAAAAAAAATATATATATATAGTATATATTATGTTTTTAATAAGTGCCACTTTTTGTTTTAGTAGCACGAGCTTCTTTTCTTATCTCCGCTCTTCATTGACAGCTCAGCTGGCCGCCCTGCAGCGCATGTTCATGTGTTACAGATCAGCTGTTCGCCAGCATGCAGCAGAGCTGATCTGCCTGACTGGAGCAGAGGAGAGGTTTGTCCGAGCACCCTGTTGGCGGTCAGACCTCTCGAAGTTTCTCCAGTTCTTGGTCCCCAGAAGCGATCACACTCTATCTAACACTGACTTTTAAAGGAACGACTCTCAAACAGTTTCTAACTTTCAGCTCCTTTAATATAAATTAGGCAGAGGAATGATTACAGGGATCAGCGCCGAGGCTCTAGGTTGTGTAGTAGTGGGTGTCCATGCCAAGTGTGCTGCTGCATTCTAATCAAACCAGTTACAGCCTGCTCCACCATCAAACCCAGTGCCCCAGCCACAGGTCATTCATGACAAACCTTGGGCCATTTATCCTTGTAATGTGTGTCGATGATCATTCTTATCCTATTTTAACAAAAAGGAAACATTAGAACTTATGCTTTATATCATTATGGTATACGTGGGAAAAACAGCTATGAGTCATAAATAAAGGTTATTCCTAACAGGTTGATATGGCATAGTTTAGGGTACAATGGTCCAGCAAAATATCAGCGCCCCAGAAACTGTCGCCTTTTGCGTACTTGATGTCGCGCTCTGCCTGCGTCTGTGCAGGGCGGTGGATCGGTGGTTCAGCTCGTGGGCCAGTGGTTCACGGGCTGAAATTAACCACCGGCCCACCGCCCTGCGTCTGTGCAGGGCGGTTATTAAAAATTAAACAAAATTAAACATTCACAATCCCATGAAGTGGTTCACTTAATGGGATGCAGTGAACCACCGTCCCACTAAGACAGCGGTCCACCAGGGATTTCCCCGGTTGCTCCGTATGCCAGTTTGCCCCTGGCTGTGAGTCACTTTACTAAATCAAAAATGCACCAGAAACCGAAACCCGAGTCCAGTCCATTTGAAAACAAGTCCAGGCTTAATTATGCAAGATATTCGGAAAATACCAGCTCGTTTTGCATGTGGTTTCATACCGCCGCTTAATCTGGCGGTTCTTTTTCTTTATGTTGAGAGCATGTGAAATCTCCAATACGGACTTAAAATGCTGTGCAAATCTGTCAAGATCATGTTTTCTCCTCTGAGATGCGCGTCGTGTATTCACGTAAGCTGCTTCTATCGGTGAAGCATGTTATCTTTCAAAAGCAATCACATATATATAGAATTTCGATGATGTATTACAGATAATTCCAGTTCCCACGGTCCTTGAATGCAACAGCTGGGAATATCTGTTCAGCCAGGGGGAGGTTCAAAATAATATTTCAGGTTCAAATGTTTTTCTTTTGAAAAAACTTTTATTTTTCAGGTTCAAATTTTTTTCGTTTGAACAAACTTTTATTTTTCAGGTTCAATTTTTTTTCGTTTGAACAAACTTTCTGGCCCCAATTTAGCTCCATACAGGTCACTTTCATTTTTCATTTGAACGGATTGAGTTTTATCAATGCAAACCTCGGAAAACCTATACATCTACATCTAATCACAACTACTCCACTGATAGTCTCATGACATGTCATCACTTCTCTAGTTTCAATGATGGGCTGCATGGTGGCGCAGTTGGTAGCACTGTTGCCTTGCAGCATGAAGGTCGTGGGTTCAATTCCCGGCTGGGGGTCTTTCTGTCTGGAGTTTGCATGTTCTCCCTGTTCATGCTTGGGTTCTCACTGGGTACACCGGCTTCCTCCCACAGTCCAAAGACATGCCTGTTTTGTAAATCTCTCTAAATTGCCTTTTAGGTGTATGAGTGTGTGTATGATTGTTTGTGTGTTGCCCTGCGATGGACTGGCGACCTGTCCTGGGTGTACTCCGCCTCTTGCCCATAGACTGCTGGAGATAGGCACCAGCTTCCCTGTGACCCACTATGGAATAAGCGGTAGAAAATGACTGACTAGTTTAAATAATATAACTGTTTTCCTACAAGTTAATGTAACAAACAGAATAAAATCGCTTTTAAAAATATCAAGTACTACTATCACAAGAGGCCACTGGACATGTTAAACAGCTGCTCACAAAAGAGTAGATAAGGCTTTTACTTTAGTGTTTTTAAAGTACTGTATTTTTGCATTCATCTCAAAATAAAACAACGCAGAAAATATGTAATATTTAATACAGATATAGCAGAAAAAAAGCATGAAAGCATGCATTTAAGGTCACAGTTAGAGTAGGTACATGTCTTTGCTGTAAGATTGATTGTGTGCGAGGGAGTAAATGAGTGCACGAGCGCCTGTTAAGTCTAGTGACTAATTATGAGCTTTCAGGTTTAAAGGAGTAACTCAGGAAGAGTCTGCTGCAGCAATTTAATCGTCGGCTTCTACAGAATTAGATCCACAGATTTGACATAAGTGAAGATCAAGAAGAATGAAAACTTTTCAGCCCACTTTAATTAGTTGGTCGATTTGCAATTGCATGTTTGTTTTCCAAACTTTTGTTAAATATGCCAACAGATTACGTTACATGTGTTTCATTTTATCACTGTTGTTTATCATTTATTTGTATTCTGTAAGCATAGTCAGCAAACATTAAACATCTTTAATTCATGTGAAAATTATTTTAACAAGCATTTATCTGCTGAAGTAAAGAAAATGTGGTTTGTCTTATCTGTAAAAATGTATTTACAGACAACAGTAGCAGTGAGGTTTATTAATAAAACACTCAGTGTGGACAACAAAATTAGACAATCTAACTATGAAATCTGTGATACTAGTCAGTTCATCTATTTTTTAAGGGCCATGGTCAGTCTAACCAGGAAAAGATAGACTGCTTTCTCAGAGTTGGCAATCAGACTGCTTCAAAGAAAAAGAAAGAAGTTTGAGCATCTTCTTGTCTTTTTCACCAGTGATGTTGGAGTGATAAATAAAAAGACAGATTGGGCGGTCATCTGCAGTACGCATGCACTACTTCTGTCATTGTAAAGAAAGAGCTGAACAGAAAAGCTAAGCTCTGGATTTGATGGTACATCTACATTTCAATCCCCACCTATGATTATGGAATATGGACCATGACCCCAAGAATAAGATCCAAAAAATTCCCAATTTTTTTTAGGCACCTCACACTTTCTTGAGGTACTATATGTTCCTTCTGGCCTGGGAATGCCTTGTGATCCTTCAGAAATAGTAGGAGAGTTTCACCAGAGAGATGGACTTTTAGGTTTTTCTACTGGACCTGTCATCTGTAAAACACCAATCTCATAAAAGCGGATGACAATGGATGGATGAATAGGAGGTTTGAGACTTCAACAGCAAGGTCATGCAGTATTTTGATCATTGCTGCGGCGTTGTTCATTGCTCCATAGATAGATGAGAACTGTCACCCCCCCCCCCCGTGTTTGTCTTTATCCCCTATTCATTTGACAACAGAAGATTAAGGAAACCTTCTGCCTTGGGAATCAGAGGGTTAAACTTATTGATTTTTGTACATGAAGTCAGTCAAACACATTTGCTCAATGCAGTTTAACTAGTGTTCAGAGAAGCCTATGATCAGTACAAGAAGTGTTACTCTGGCAGTTTTCTCCACCAGCTTTTCTGCTTGATCAGCAAGACCAAGAAAGAAAAAGGCAATCATGTATGATCTTCTCCTCAGTTCCCAAACTAGGCCTCAAATCCAGAGCGGGAGCCTGAGACACATTTAGACACCTTCCACTCCAATGCTCTTGAGGAAGCACCCAGCTTTGTTGGGGGAACCTCTTGTTCTCTGCACTCATTTGCCGAGGAGTCTTCAATGGTAAATTACTGACATCAAGCTGCGGTGACATGAGATGGAACACAGCGAAAAGAAGAGAGAGAGGAGTGGGTCACCTCACTGGGGGAAAGGTAGAGAACTTCTGTTTCTACTTCAAGTTGCCAATTAAAGTCAAAACTGCAGCGAGTGTAGCCAAAAGGAGGATGACAATGAGTATAATGATGAAGATGATGTTGGCATGGGTGAAACTGCGTGAGCGCTTCCCACTTTTTGAAGGAATATGAGTGGGAGGTGAGCTCAGCAGATGAGAGTAGGTGAGGAGAATGAGCATTGAAGAAACAAAAAAAGGGCTTTGACTTCAGATTGTTAGAGTAGGAAAAGAGGAGCAAAACACATTAGATATGTTTTTTTGTTTTTTTTTTTCCTCTCTGGCATTCGCCTTAATAGATTCCTGTCTTTTAGAAGATTTCCATCTCAAACCCACTCCTGTCACAGGCTATGACATTCGACTCCATTTAGCTGGGAAGGTAAAATCGATTGATGTTAGTGAGAACACGCATAGTTTTTTTGATAGATTCCTCCAGAACATGCTCTGTTGCCTCTGCTATTATCATCGTTGGTTTCAAAGACACATTGTTCCTTTAGATGAATGGAAGTCGAGGTAACATCTGAGTAAATAAAACAATTAAAAAAATTTTATTGCTTGCATTTTTTAGAAAACCCTCATTTTAGTGGTCTTCCTTGCACAACTACTTGTCTTAACACCTGACAACTTTATTTTGACACTGCATGACTGATATTTTTTATCATCATATGATACCAGATCCAATCCAATCCAATCCAATCAATTTTATTTATAAAGTACATTTAAAAACAAATTGTTTGAACCAAAGTGCTGTACAGTACTAAAAAGTAAAATCAAGACACACATAATAAAAATAGTCAAATATAACCAAAAATAAAAAAAGTAAAATAACACAACAAACTGTGGCAATAAAAAAACAACAAACCAACTAATAGTGTCAAAAGCCACTGAAAACAATAGGAGAAGAGGCCTGTCTGATATTTAATAGCAACTTGTTCCATAATTTTGGTGCCACAACTGAAAAGGCCTGATCTCCTTTGAGTTTCTGCCTAGTTTTTGGTACAGTCAATAGAAGCTGTTCGGATGAAGAGCCCTTGGTGAATCATAAGGGAGGTAAATCTGGCAGTCATCTGCATAACAATGAAAGGAGATGCCATGATTTCTCAAGACTGACCTTAATGGAAGAAGATACAAAGAACAAAGGGGAGGGTCAAGAACTGACCCTTGAGGCACTCCACAGGAGAACGGTGCTGAATTGGACTTAAAATTTTCTGTGTGAACAAAGAAACTTCTGCCCTGCAGGTATGAACAAAACCAATCTAATGCTACATTTTTAATCCCCACCCAATGTACCAAATGAGACTTTAGTACACTGTGGTCGACAGTGTCAAAAGCTGCTGTTAGGTTTAAAAGTACTAAAACCACAAAACTTTCAGAATCAGTTGCTAAAAGACATCACTAAAAACCTTCAACAATGCTGTTTTAGTGCTATGAAGATGTTTATAATCCAACTGGACAATCTCCCAAATCCAATTACTGTTCAGAAAGTCATTTAATTGCATAGAAACAATTTTCTCCAATATTTTAACTGAAAATATTGGAGAAACCAGATACTAAAAGTTCTTTGGACACTTACCTCTATCTATTACCTCTGAGAGACCATCCCTTTTCTTTTTAGATTTTCTGCTTGGAATTACTTCCACAACTAATGATTCTTTCATCTTTGCTGTTTGTTTTATACATTTTATCCAATTATTGTAACAGTGCCAGCGGCTGTTTTAGGCTGTTGGTCACGCAATCTTACTTTCTCCCAAGTGTGGAAATTTCCCTCAGATGGCCCCTTCTGACTTGGACTGGGAAATTATCAGCCCTTTCGGTAAAAGTTTTAAAAAATAACAACTTTATGCTGAAACTCTCTCACTCATGACAATTACTCCATAACATCTTCAACAAATAGACATAAATTCTAAAAGATCTCTTTTGCTGTGCAATGCAACGCTACCTGTATAAAGATTTACCAGATTTGCCACGTTCCTTTAAAATGATATTTAGCTAAGTTTTGTTTATTTACCTTTTTTGTTCAACTTTTTTCACATTTTGCCATGTTAAAGTCATAAACACCATTGTATTTTATTTGGTTGTTATAAGGTGTAGGTAAAAAAATACTGGATTTTTACTTTTTGTTTTCAACAAAATCTGAAAATTATTGTGTGCCTTTATATTTAGCCCCCTATAATGCCTTCAGAAATCATCTAATTAGTAAACTGACTCCACCTCTGTTTAGTTTGATCCCATTATGTAGAAATTTTTTTCAGCAGGCCTAAAGGTTTGTAAAAAATAGTGAACATAAAGATCAGCAATGAAGTTGTGGAGAAGTTTAAAGCATGATTGAGTTGCTAAACAATAGTGCTGTTCAACACATCATCAGAAAATAGAGGATAGTATTACTCTAGTAAGCCTTCCAACACATGGCTGTCCACCTAAACTGACAGGCCAGGCAAGAACAGCATTCATCAAGGGACAGCGATAACTAAGGGGCTGCAGAGATCCACAGCTCAAGAGGGAGACTCTGTTTGACAGAACAAATATTATTTGTTCACTTCACAAATCTGGGCTTCAATGGAGACTGGGAAGAAGAAAGCCATTGTTGAAAGAAACCCATAATAACTCCACTTTGTTGATTTTTCACAAGCCATATAAGGGACAACATAGACATGACGAGAAAGGTGTACCAGTCAGAAGAGACTGAATATTTTGACTTGCATGCAAAATGCTGTTTGTGATGAATAACTAGAACTGCAATGAACCCCAAGTATAACATATCTTCTGTAAAACATGGTGGTGGCTCATGGACTCTTTAGGAGTGGAACTTGACACCCCTGGTTTGGCATCAAAGCATATTTATTACTTAGAGTGGCCCAGTTAAAGTCTAAACCTAAATATGACTGAAATTACTGGAAAAAAATTAAAATACTGTTCACAGATGCTATCCATCCAATCTGACTGAGCTGGTGTTATATTGCCAAGAACATTTAATAAGAAATTCAGTCTCCTAATGTCCAAAGCTGGCAGAGACGTACTCCAAACGACTTGTAGTAGCACTTGTAGACTTGTGGTAACTGTACCGAAATATGGTTCTACAAAGTATTAACGTATGGGACCTAAATACAAATGCAAACCAGATTTTTCAATTGTTTGGAAAAAAAATAATGAAAACAAAGTATTGTTTCCCTCAACAGAATTATGCTCTATTTTGTGTTAATCTATCAAGACGTATTTCAGGAGAATACACTTACGTTTGTGGTTGTAGCATGAAAAAAACCTTAAAAAGTTCAAGGTGCATTCTATTTCTGAAAGGCACTGTATTTCTATATTCTATATTGATTCTGTAAGTAAAACTTGCACAAATGCCTGTGCTAAAATTGCTTTATTTAATTAAGTTACCCAGTTTATTAATAGAGTTCTAGAAATGTTAAGAGCAAGATACTTGTTTTGGAGAAACAGAATATACTCATATAATAGACACTTTTATCTAAGACCCAACTTTGGAGAAACAATGTGAAATTCAAAATATTGCCAAAGGATACTTGACACAGAAACAATTGAACCTGAAGGTTTGATGCAGTGACATTCCCACAAAAGGATGACCCATCTCTGGTATAACTTTTATTAATACAATGTGATTAAGAAAAACAATAATTATTTATCACAAGCAGCATGGATTTATGTTATAGTAGTACATGGTAAACAGAATGATGATGGCAGAAAGCTTAACGGGCTTCAATAAATGAAACACAGCAGAGAATGGAAATAACCAAGTGACAAGGAGACTTATGAGTAAGAAGACAAATGAGCTGCATCTCCTCTCCATCGCCGTGGTCACATTGAGATCACTGAACGATGGATGGGCTGATGGCCTCAGTAAGGAATGAGTGGGGATTGGTATAAACATACAGTTATGTTTCACGTGGCTGGAGGAACTACTCTGAGTCTCATCATTATAACAGACAGCTTTCCAATGATTGGGCAGCCAGGAATCATTCCGAGAGCAGGAAGGCACGAGGCAGATGGATTGCTGCTTTTACGATCAAGACATTTTGCCACCCTGGTTGCATTATTGTGACAGAATGCTATTACAGCCTACATATAAAACTCTCTGTTATATATTGAGTTTTTTTCTCTCTCCATCTAATACCTTATTTGAAAAAAGCTTTTTCCTGTTTTGTTGAAAAAAAATTAATGTCTGCACTGTTGGAAGGAGCTCTGCCCTGCACAATAGAATAAGGCTTTTTTTAGTGCTTTTCAAACTATTTTGTGAATAGTAGCAACAAAAGCATAAGAACTCATGTATTTCTGTAATATTCATTTTTAATGCAACTTCTGGGTGCTGGTATAACTATATGTTTAGATCTTGAAGTTAAAATGATTTTTCTAAACCTTACAAAAAAGGCATTTTGTAATTTTGTTAGCCTAATTCTTGTGGTTAAAGCAAGTGTGAAACAGAGATGACAGAAAGGGAACAAACAAACTTTTTTGGCTGGTATTTGTTTGCACTATTTGAGTCATTACACTTTGTTTTTCCAAACGATTTTTAATTAATTCAGGGTGGGCAGATGAATCAATTTGTGTAGTATTTTTACTTACACACTGTTTACGTACTAATGAGTTTTGCACCAGTTACTTCTCAAGGGTCTTTTCTGGCAAAAGAAGGCAATGTGTTTTCACTGCCAACAATAGTTCCCTCCACACACACACCTTTATCATACTCTGCATTTTAACAGTAGAAACCCATTCTTTCAGATAAACTCACTCATTATGTGCTTAACACACAATCTATGCTGAACAAGGACTTATTTTTACCTTTGCAGGACACTTTTTTCAGTTTAAAGAAGTCTGATTGAATTTGTAAATCAAAAGATAAATTTAACCATGTGACCTGAAAGTCACTAATAACTAAGACTGTAGTTACAGTTGCCTTAGTAACTGGCAAGGTCATAGGGACTACAAAAAACCAATTTGAATACTTCTTTTTCTTTGTTTCTCATCTGTCAAGTGAATACAATCATAAAATTAACTATCTTGTTGGCACTACCTTAGTTTCCAATAAATTATCCTGTTCTCTAAACAAATATGAACTAAATTCTAGTATTTTGTATTATTTTCCTAACTTCTCTTCATGGCACTGCATTTTCCAAATGCCCAAGGTTTTTCATTTTCAGCTTTTCATACGGTTACTGATGGTAAACAGAGAAATGATTGGCACATGTCTTCTGGAGAAAACTGAAAAACAATTATCTTGACTTTCTCATAATAACATCAGTCTGGACTTTGACTGGGCCATTCCTACACATGACTATGTTTTGCTCTAAACCATTCAGTTTTAGCTCTGGCTGTATATTTAATCTAATTTCCCTGCTGGAAGGTGAAACTCCACTTTAGACTCAAGTCTAAGCAACCTCTAACTATTTATTCTTCGGGACTCTGTGTAGTGTCACTGTCCTGCAAAAAGAAAGAATCTCCATAGCCTGCATGGTGAATTGCAGTGTTAATTTTTCCTAAACACAAAACTTTTGTACAGAGCCTGTAAAGGGACATTGAAGAAAAAAATAACCTTCTCGTGCGCACCAAAACATTTCTTCAATTCATTATGTAACTCAGAGAATTTCAGGCTACTGTGTAAACACCTGAGCTAATTGTGCTATGTTGCTAGTTTGGGCTGCAAACAATGAAATAGTTGCGTTGCTTGCCAGACGGCATTGTTATTTAAGAAGACTTGAAATAAATCTTGAAGTCCTGCGGTCTATTTTAACGCAAGGTGCATGTGAAAGTATCTGGTGCTCAAGAAAATATATCTGGTGCACATGAAAATGTATCTGGTATGTATGTATTCATAACTTGGTAAATGTTTGCAGTTGTGTAATAATCTTTCCTTTTTCAGATGACGGGTTTAACATTAAGCTGTTAAATGTTTGTGATGTTGTATTATAACCTAATCCTGAATTGCAATTTTCAACAACTTTATCCATAACCTGTCTGGTGTGTCTCTTGGTCTTTGATCATTTTATGTTCTCTAACAAACATATGAGGTCTTTGCAAAGTAGCTAAAGCCAGTTGGTAGCACTTCATTTTATTTATGGGGAACCCAGCACTTTTTGATCTATCACAAAAAATCCAATGAAATATTGGAATCTGTGTTTGTTACATGACAAATGTGAAAATGTTTAAGTGAAAATACAGTTTTTTCAAGACACTGTACTTGCCCGGAAATTAGTCACACTGTCCTTAACCTGATCTTTAATAACTACATAACTTAACCTTTAAATCAGGCTGTGTTCTCTACACTTTGAAGAAGGGAAGTTACTTCTCTATTGGGTTTGCTTTTGAAGAAAATCCTAGTTTGGGAGTGCATCATGCTTTTATGAGTTAGAAATACATTTTAAATACTGTACAAGAAACTACATTTATTAAATGTTTCATGGTTCAATAAGGAAATCAAACTATTCAGTTGAAAATTAACAGCTGTCACCCCATCCCCTTAAAATGAGCTACAGTGAGAAGAGCTGCAAAGGCAGGTTGCATTATACATCATCTTTTTTGATAAGCAAAGCGTGTGACAAACCTTTTATCAAGTATTCCGAAAGTTACACCGATTAGTTTATAGACAAAGGGCATAATACAGTGTATTTAAAAAGAGATTAATTCTATTAAAGTGTGTACTTTTTGTGTTTATGTGAATGTGTGGATTTGGAGGGAGTTTGGAACATCAAATATTGACATTTGATAATTTTATTTAGTTATGACTTTGAAAGACTTAAATGAAATTGTGGCAAAAGCAATCTTCTCTGTATGAACAGCTGTATGGTAGCTGATTTTAGAAATTAAACTATGTTCCTCTCTTTTAGTGATCTGGTTCTGTACAGTTTGGCAGTGTGGCCAAATCAATAAGAATTTACTGGAAACAAGTGCAAGCACACAGATTCATGTCTCTCCACCAAATCCCACTCCTATAGAGTCAAAGATGCCATGGAAGCATTGGTCTCGTTTAGAGGAACGTAAATCACTAATGGAGCAGATTGGCCTCAAGGAATAAATACAGGAGCAGAAAATGAAACAGTCTAGGAAAACTCAACCAATAAAACCAGCATGTCAGATTGTCAAAAGACATTGAGGAGCGTCTTCTGAAGCCCTAATGAAAACTCAGAAAAAATAAAGGGCTCAAATGTAATGATAAACAAGGGCGTGTGTAATACTTTAAAGAAATGACATGAAAGAAAACCAGTAAAACAGATGAAAAATGAGATGAAAAGATATATGTATAAGAATTATAAACGAAAAAAGCGTAATTAAATAAATAGAAAACAATGGAAACTAGAACAATTTGCATTTCCTGCGAAAATGCAGTGTGAATGCTATAAGCTCAATTTTTTTGCTAAAAGCTGGCAGAACCAAGCTGAAATTGACTGCAGACAATCTGCTGAAATGTAATGAATTAGAAGAAAACTGAAATGCTAAACTCCTGTTTAAAGCTAGCAGAAAGTGGCTAAGGTTGACAGCAGAATATCAGCTGAAATCTGATAAATTAGTAGCAATGGCAGAAACACTGGCAGGATCTGTTTTAGCAGGAAGACTATTAGCTGTAAAACAGTGTAAAAGGTGAAGTTACCTCAAAACTACAGTTGTTGAATTTCAAGAACTGACAAAACGTTAAAAAAGCAGGAAAGAGCTGCCCATAGATGAGCTGAAAAAGCTAGTCTGAAGCAAAAATATAGCCTAAGAAGTAGAAGTCAGTGCTAAAATATATAAAAAATGGCAGAAAATTTAGAAAAAGAATAAACTAGCAACAAATACGCTAAAGAAACACAAAAACAAACAAGAAATTGCCTAAAAAAGGCAAAAGTGTTCTTCAGCTAAGAGAGAATAGAGAAGAAAGAGAAGCTAAAATGCTAACATTAGCATATTGGCTATCACTAGCATGAAGGCTGAAATTAATTTACCCCAGCTACTATGCAAAAAGCAATGTATAAGCTAAAATTAGCTAAAATGCTAATGCTTATAATCAAAAGTCTATGAAATTGTCCTTTACAATTATTCACTCTTGTTCAGGTGATGGAACAGCAGTAGAAGCTGGTTAAGTAGCTGACATCAAATGGTCGCTGTTTTGATGGACCTATGAAGATGGTCTTATCATAAGTCACGGAGTAGTGATTTCCTTCTGGTTCTGATAGAGATTGGACCTGGTTCTGATGGGGGTTTGTTCCTGATTCTGATAGAGGGTTCCTCCTGGATCTGATGAAGATTTGTATCTGTTTCTGATAGAGTTTGGACCTGTTTCTGATGGATGCTTGTACATGGTTTTGGTGTAGATTTGTTCAAAGTTCTTATGGAGATTTTTGCCAGGTTCTGGTGGAGTTGGGACCTGGTTTTAAATTAAGGTTTCTTCCTGGTTCTGATTAAGTTTGGATCTGGTTCTGGTGGAAGTCTGTACCTAGTTCTGATGGATGTTTCTCCTTGGCTCTTATAGAGTTTGGACCTGGTTCTGATACAGGTTTATACCTGGTTCTTATGGAGATTTTTTCCTGGTAGTGATGGAGATTTTTGCCAGGTTCTGATGGAGTTTGGACCCGGTTCTCATAGAAGGTTCCTCCTGGTTCTGAAAGCGATTTGGACCTGGTTCTGGTGGAGGGTCCTAACTGGTTCTGATGGAGTTTGGGTCTGGTTCTAATGGAGATTTGTTCCAGGTTCTGATGGATTTGGGAACTGGTTCTGAAAGAGGTTTCTTTCTGGTTTGGACCTAGTTCTGATAGTGGGTTCCTAACTGGTCCTGATGTAGAATTCCTCCTGGTTCTGATGGAGTTTGGGTCCGGTTCTGATGGAGATTTGTTCCAAGTTCCGATGGATTTTGAAACTGGTTCTGATAGTGGGTTCCTAACTGGTCCTGATGGAGAATTACTCCCGTTTCTGATGGAGTTTGGGTCTGGTTCTTATGGAGATTTGTTCCCGGTTCGGATGGATGCTGGACCTGGTTCTGATGGAGGTGTCTTTCTGGTTCTGATAGAGTTTGGCCCTGGTTCAGATAAAGGATTCATAACTAGTCCTGATGGGGCATTCCTCTTGGTTCTGATGGAGTTTGGCTCTGTTTCTGATGGAGATCTGTATCTGGTTCTGGTGGAAGTCTTTACCTGGTTCTGATGGATGTTTCTGCTTTGCTCTGACAGAGTTTGAACCTGGTTCTGATGGAGATTTTTGCCAGGTTCTGTTGGAGTTTAGACCTGGTTCTGATACAGATTTGTAGCTGGTTCTGATACAGGTTTGTACCTGGTTCTGATGGAGATTTTTTCCTGGTGGTGATGGAGCTTTTTGCCAGGTTCTGATGGACTTTGGATCTGGTTCTGATGGAGATCTGTATCTGGTTCTGGTGGAAGTCTGTACCTTGTTCTGATGGATGTTTCCCCTTGGCTCTGATGGAGTTTGTACCTGGTTCTGATACAGGTTTGTACCTGGTTCTGTTGGAGATTGTTTCCTGGTACTGATGGCGCTTTTTGCCAGGTTCTGATGGAGTCTGGAACTGGTTCTTATAGAAGGTTCCTCCTGGTTCTGAAGGCAATTTGGACTTGGTTCTGGTGGCGGGTCCCTAACTGCTTCTGATGGAGATTTCCTCTTGGTTCTGATGGAGTTTGGATCTGGTTCTGATGGAGATTTGTTCCAGGTTCTGATGGATTTTGGACCTGGTTCTTATAGAGGTTTCTTCCTGCTTCTGATGGAGATCTGTATCTGGTTCTGGTGGAAGTCTTTACCTGGTTCTGATGGATTTTTCTGCTTGGCTCTGATAGAGTTTGTTCCTGTTCTGATGGAGATTTTTGCCAGGTTCTGGTAGAGTTTAGACCTAGTTCTCATAGAAGGTTCCTCCTGGTTCTGAAGGCGATTTGGACCTGGTTCTGATGGAGGGTCCCTAACTGGTTCTGCTGGAGATTTCCTCTTTGTTCTGATGGATCTTGGAACTGGTTCTGGTAGAGGTTTCCTAACTGGTTCTGATTGAGTTTGGACCTGGTTCTGATAGTGGGTTCCTAACTGGTCCTGATGGAGAATTCCTCCTGGTTCTGATGGAGTTTAGGTCTGGTTCTTATGCAGATTTGTTTCAGGCTCGAATGGATGTTGGAACTGGTTCTGATGAATGTTTCTTTCTGGTTCTGATAGAGTTTCCAACTGGTTCTGATAGAGGTTTATACATTGTTCTGATGGATGTTTGTATCTGGTTCTGATGAAGATTAATACAATGTTCTGATGGAGATTTGTTCCTGGTTCTGATGGAGTTTGGTTCTGGTTCTAATGGATATTGGACCTGGTTCTGGCAGAGGTCTGTACCTGATTCTGATGGACCTTTCTTCCTGCTTTTGATGGAGTTTGGACCAGGCTCTGATAGAGTTTCTAACTGGTTCTGAATAATGAATGTAATCTGTGGATGTGTGTGTGTGTGTGTGTGTGTGTGTGTGCACGTGTGGGTGTGTGTGTGTATGTGTGTGTGTGTGTGTGTCAGGGCTCTTTTGTGTGTCTGAGTAGGAGACAGGGAGAGAAGAAAGGCAGAGTCACATACAGACATATACAATGGAAGATACACCGAGCTATAAATAAAACAGTGAGAAGTGAATCAGCCAATTAGCCTTTTTCAGGCTTCCGCATTTTAAAGCGGATATGGTGCCTGACAACTTCCGGTGGCTGTAGCTTTAGCAATAGACAGTGATGAAAATGGCTCAGTCTCAGCGCGGCTGTTTTTGTTCTGTTCCTGGTTGCTCTTGTGGGGCAAGAAAACAACCATACCTCTCTTACCACGCTTTTCCGACGGACCCAGACCAAAGGAGGCAGAGGATTCAAACGGTTAGAAGGGATGAAGGTCCGGATTTCTGCATAAAGGCAGGGAGCACGTTTTTATGCAGCCGGCACTTTACTCAGGAGGATTTTGTCAGCGGATCCACTATCAGCCGCGTTAAAAGTGGAGCTGTTCCATCTCTCTTTCCTTGGAATAAATTTATCGTACCACCTAAGAGGGAGTCTGCCTTTGAAAGGGCTGAGAAACGGCAGCTTGCCCTCTCACAGCAAGCTAGCCAGGCTAAAGCTGCTACTACGGACCACAATTATGTAGCACACCCACCCACAGGTACATATCAAATATGGTAAAATGTATAAATGTGTCATATAAGATAATTTGAGTCAAATATGACTATTACTACAATTGTAGGACATGATCATAGACGTGATCAATGTGTAGTAATGCACAATCTAGTGGAGAGAGTAAATAAATGACGGCTACTTGTATACATGGACTTACACTCACAAAATCTATTGATCCACATAATAATGTCACAGTAGCTCAATAAATAAAACAATATTGCTAACCAATGAAAATGCAATTGAACAAGACAAAATGTTATAATAGTAACATTTGAAAAACAGTGTCAATATTATATATGTAAAAAAAAATACCAATACATGACCATTTTAATGACTGTGTCTGTGTGAGTCATTATTCTATGGTTAGACCTTATTTACAGACTAATGCATTTTAGGCTATAATCTTATTTTGTGGTTTTACAGGTGCCTTTGATGAAGCGCTTGAATATATTAAGGAGTTGGAAGCCAGGCTAGAGAACGTGGATTTGTCTCCCACACTTTTTAGTCGTTACTGTGCCTCTGATGACTAGATCCGGTTCTACACCAAATTCCCATCAGAGAGTGTTTTCCGGCTCTACTGGGAGTCCATTGCACCATCTGTGTCCCGTCTTGTGTACTGGACCAGAGCACAGAAAATTGGAAATGAAGCATTTGCTGAACCCAGCCATGCCCGCAGTATGCCTTTGATTGATGAGTTTTTATTGTACTCATTCAGGGATGCAGTGGGCATGAAGGAGCAGCTTATTGCTGACATGTTTCAAGTGAGCATTGCTACTGTCAGTCGAGTGACCATCACTTGGGCCAACTACCTTTTTATTGTATTCTCTTCCATCAACATTTGGATTAGCCGTGAGAAGGTAAAAGCCAGTATGCCTCGGAGATTCCTGAAGTTCTCTCCTAATGTACGTGTCATCTTGGACTGCACAGAAGTTGCTCTGGAGACTCCATCATCCCTCACATTACAGTCCAAAACGTTCTATGCCTACAAGAACCGCACCACTCTGAATGGGCTCATCAGAGTTGCTCCCTGTGGGTTGATGACATTTATTTCAGCATTGTACACAGTCTGCATCTCTGACAAAGAAATCACTAAGGTCAGTGGAATCCTTCCTCTGCTTGAGCCGGCGGATGAAGTCATGGCAGATAAAGGCTTCCTCATTCAAGACCTCTTTGATGAAGTTGGAGCCAAACTGATAATTCCACCATTTAAGCATCCTGGCCAGTTTAGTAAGAAAGAGACAGAGCAGACCCAAGCCATTGCTCGGCTGCGAATCATTGTGGAGCGAGCTATCGCTAGAGTCAAGTGCTACCACATCTGGGATTCTCCTGTGCTGCTCACTTTAATAGGAACTGTCAATCAGATCTGGTTCAGTTGTTTTTTGGCTCGTATCAAGGCTCGTTTTGCTTTGAAGACTAAATCATTCATGCATGTAAATTGTTGTAGTGTTATGAAATTAATTATTGAAATGTTTTAAATTCTTTTAAACATTTAACAATAAAACATACTTGAGCAGAATACTGTACTGTTTTAATTTCATTTGTGGATTGACTGAGTTGAAATGCAAGAGAAACAACTAAAATTTACAAGATCATCTACAATCAATTTACAAGACATTTACACTATTTACAGTGATTCAAACAACTTGAGGCTGAATATTTAAAATGCGAAGGAACAAAAGAGTGATTTATACATTTTATGATTCTTGCTGCATTGAAATAAACACATCAGTGAAGGTATTGAAGTAAAACATGTCCAGTTTTGATTTCATCTGATCAATGAAAGATTAATCTCGCCATACCCGCTCAACAGTCATTGTTGTAAGCGTGTCAGTGACAAAGTCGCACCATTTTAATCCAGTGATTGCCAGCTGACCCTGTACCTGCCAGTAGTATGCGTCTGAACGCCTCAGACTTGCGTGGCCATCCTGAAGCTTGAGGTGAGCAATCTAAGGCAAATCATTTTTTGTACTGCTTTTTACCTCAACTAGTCCAAATGGGGGTGATTCTGATGGGTCATACACCCTGCCATCTGGACTTGCCCCAAGATATGATGTCTCGGGGCGAATGACGAATCCCACAGGGAGCACGTTGACCCTTTACATCTCAGCATAGTTTGCCAGCACCTCTGACTCCATCTGCAGACCACGCTTCATGGCAGCAGTTTGTTTAGTGGACCCCCTAATCATCCGAGCTGCCACTGCTGTGGCAGCCGACTCCTCGTGTGCACTTCCTCTGCAAGCATCATGGAAACGGCTAGCTGTAAGCCTTGGTTGTCGAAGCTGTACCCATGCAGGACATTTGGACTGCTCCCTGGTTCTGGCCTCTATTTCATAAGACATTTCCAGTGACACTTGCAGAGACTGAAGATGCATAAGTTGACTGAGTGTGGGCACAAAACACATGGAAGACTGTGCAGCGTCAAAGTAAGAGCAGGGAAGTCTGGAGCCATGTGATGCAGCAAGATGCTACTGCAGGACTTCTGAGGTGGTCACTGGTAAGAGATTGGTGAGCCCTTTGGCACAGGCCCAAATTTGGATGGTACCAGGTCCAAAGTTGAGAGACCATCTAAAACGAGAGCTATGAGTGGCTGGGACTCCAGCTGGCGTAGTTTTTCTCCCGATGCCACAATGTCGGGATCAGGAAGTGGTCCTACAAACACATGATTGACATCATCACAATAAGTTATGACAAAGGAAACATTACTAGCATGAAAACATTAACAACCCAAAAATTGTATATGTGTAAGCTCTGTAGAGTGTGGACTGAAGACATCTTTTCCCCACAGTTTTGGGCTTTCGCACCACGACCTCGCTGGCAGGTTCAGGATGGATCCCCTTACATAAATAAATAAACAGAAATATATGTCAAATACACTAAAAAATAAATAAATACAGGTGAGAAATCTGGTAGGACACAGAGGGACAGATTTGTGACGGTCAAGATTTTTACTTAACTTCCAAATAGTACCAATTGATAGAGGTTGAGCCTGCATTTTTTAATTATCTACAGAAACAAAAAATTCCAACAAGTTAGGAGATAAAATGTATATTTGACACAAGTATCACTGAGATTACAATAAATGTCACATGGCACTGTGAGGGTGCTGGAAAGCATCTCCCTCACTAAGGTGAAGCACACACGGACACTAACAGGAAGTTTGTTTAGTTATGCTCTTTATTTTGAAGACTAACTTCTTTTTGTTTGAGGGCAGCTTCCTGAGGTAGATTCATGGGGTACACATGATAGAAGCCTAATGACTTCACCTGGAGGGAATTGCGTAATCCTCCATCTCAGACTACTTGGTGAAGCTGACGGTTAAAGTGGACTGAAACTTTTGTATGATATTGTTATTGTGGTTATGAGAATGTCATATACTAAATGACATTACAACAGAAAAAAATGTGTTCCATTATTTGTTTTTTTACCTGTGTTCGTGGTCTGTCTCATCTTTGTAAATGACTTGTGCAAGCCAGTGCAGGAGGAACAGTTGGCAGCTGGAGCTGGGAGTAGTGTGCAGTCTGGTAAAGAAGTGCAACTACATGGTTGCAAAATCCTTTTCCAGCTGCACAACTGCAGGAATGAACAACTCAGCCTTTTCAACACCCAGTGAGATCTAAAATAGATAACTGTTTTTAGCACATATATACAAATAATTACTTCACGAGGTAACAATAAAAGGTATCCAAAACATTTTTGGACCGTAGGTATCAGCAGGGATCGGTGAACAATCCTGGAGATTTTCATGTGTCTACATAAATCTGTGTAGGAGATGTGACAGTGTAGATAAGTCGCTAGTTTTGAATTTTTTCAATTTCAAGCAATTTTGGGAAGGACAGATTTGGTACTCCTAAACAAACCTTCTTTATGACAAAACGATAAAAGGTATGAAAACAATTCCTTCACTGTGAGCGCCACCAAGGTCTGAAGATAAATCTGCACAAGGCTCATTTCTCTACCTCGAACAGTTTATGAGAGGCGGCGATTCGAAAACATGTGAGTTTAATGATTTTTTGCTCAGATTTTTTCTGAAATTCCTATAGGTTTCCAATTCAGGATGTGTTGACTTTGCGTTGCTTTGGGGCCTGTTGCCGGAAAACTGTTGGTCCCACGTCAATGAGGGTGACATTTTCTTAATCGCGAAAGACCGTCCTACGTTTTGATGTATAATTTGTATAGGCAAAGGGGAAATTGAGCGAGTGAGGAGAGTTTGTTCGTTCTTCCTCAGGTTATTCAAAAACCTAGAGTGTACACTCTAGCGACACGTACATTCCGTCATTGGATTACATTATAAAACTTAAAATCTGACAAAATTGTTCTAAAGTTTGAATCAAAATTGTAGAAAAACTGTAAAAGATATCAAAAAGTTGAAATTAACAACTGCCTGTACCTTGTACCTGGTGCTGATGGAGATTTTTTTCCTGGTTCTGGTGGAGGGTCCCTAACTGGTTCTGATGGAGATTTCCCCTTGGTTCTGATGGAGTTTGGGTCCGGTTCTGATGGAGATTTGTTCCAGGTTCTGATGGATTTTGGAACTGGTTCTGATAGAGGTTTCTTTCTGGTTCTGATTAAGTTTGGACGTGGTTCTGATCGAGATTTGTTCCAGGTTCGGGTAGATGTTGGACCTGGTTCTGATGGAGCATTCTTTCTGGTTCTGACAGAGTTTGGACCTGGTTCTAATAGTGGATTCCTAACTAGTCCTGATGGGGAATTCCGCTTGGTTGTGATGGAGTTTGGGTCTGGTTCTGATGGAGTTTGGACCTGGTTCTGATGGAGGGTTTTTAACTGGTTCTGATGAAGAATTCCTCTTGGTTCTGATGGAGTTTGGGTCTGGTTCTGATGAATGTTGGACCTGGTTCTGATAGAAGGGTCCTCCTGACTCTGAAGGAGATTTGAAGGGCTTCATATTGTGAAAGTTGAACGGTTAAAATAGCACAAAGTATGCAGAAGGAGAAGCGAATCAAAAAGTCTACGGAAGCAACCAGAATAAGAAGAAGAAGAAGAAGATGGAATAATAAAGAATAAAGAGAAACAGGGTCTCAATAGCATTCACACAATTAGATCGATTTTGCACCTTTTACCATGGTTCCGGTACATGCATAGATAGATCCCTGGGGTGCCCAAGCACTTGCCCTTTGTTTCCTCTTTCTGCTGGGGCCCAATTATTTCTCTTCATCTATTAGTACTTAAAAATAAAAGTAACCTGTATGACATCAAGTCCCCCGAAAGTTTTTTGAGATTTGACATTTATTTGAGTTTTTGTGAGAATTCTGCACTGGCCTCATCCACGGCGCACCAGGCCAAACTACTGCAACTGCCACAATTTTCCTTCGGCTCATAGCATTAGACAAACAGGGAAAATCAGCATTTTTAAGAATCCCCGGCATTGTTTGGAGCACAATTAACCACAATACTTAACATTATATTGCTGCTGAAAACATAACGTGTTGTAACAGATTTCTGTAAATCTACGATGGATTTTAACAGTATTTTAGTGTAGTTCATAATAACAGGAGAAAACTGTTCATTAATACACTTGGCATGTTAATTTACAGTTAATTTAGCTGGTTAAGCAGTAACTTAATTAAACAGCATAATACAGGATTTATTTTTTCAAGCTGTGTTTTAAGCAGTCCTTCAAAAGTCCTGCCATTATCTGTCAGAATCTTTTGAAATGCTTTTGGCTGCTGGTTCTGTTCTGGTATCACATCATTTACAATCAATCGATCGATTTGTTTGTGGGCTTGTCTTTGGACAACACATTTCTCCTGCTTCAGTCCACAAGTTAAGAAGGTAAGATTATGCATATCTTCTGAATTATTTTGTATGTGTGATTATTGAACTGCTGATATGTCAGACAGTATTTGTAACTTGACGAAGTTGCTAAAATTGGCATAGGGAGCTGTGTAAGTGAAAAAGAGCAACATTAGCTACTGACTGCATGCTATCAAAAGCTAACAGTGGAGCACTGTGAAGTTTGAGGTTATCTTGTCAAAGTTAATTTCAGAGAAAGTTTTTCAAATACAGGCTAACCTACAGTATTTAGAGCACACCATTTTTTCATCCTCTTTATAAAACATTTTTTGTAAACGTTAAAGCACTTGCCAGTTACAGTTTGAAGATGAAGATAGCTATGATGAAGTTTAGATGAAAATTCAACTTGGAAGACTCACCTCTACTTCCAGCTCCGTCTAACTACTCCACTACGTTCTCCGCTCCAACCAAACAGCTTCTGGTCCGCATTCCTCTTCGGCCAATCATCCCTCAAGGCTTCGCTTTTTCAGGTTGAATTAACTACGTCTGCAAACTTTAAAGCATTGGATTAAATGGAAAGGAACTAACATTTCTCTAAAGTGAGAGGAGTATTTCTGTCCGCATTTAGTTATTCAGAAAGAAATATATATATGTACTTAATATACTTTATATACCTAGCTTAGCAGGATATCTTGTGACCTATTGGACACAGATTAGGCCAATGTCATAATAATTTTTGCTATACCTAAATGTGTCAAATAGGTTTATACTACCAACCACATTGCCCTATTTTTGTCCAGCTTGGATATGATAGTGATGTGATTTAACAGTTTACATTCATAGTAGCTGCAAGTGTCTTGCTTTAGAGTTTCGTGAGAGAATGACAACTCTGTGTCATGTGCACGAGATATCTTTTAGCATATGTCATTTGTATCAACAAAAATAGAAAACATCATGATTGTGTGATATACAAACTGTTCTGAATGCAAACAGTTGTGACTACTGGATGTTACTGGCAACATAATTTGTTTTGAATTGTATTGTTTCCCCAAATATCAGTTAAGTCACCAGTCTCACAATCTTGTCACTGACTATTGTCAATTTCTTCTATTGTTGTTTTTTTTAAGTCAGTTCATCACATTAAATCTTTAAAGAAGAAGCAAAACCACCCAAGGAACGGTCATGTCTAAGAAGATTGGGAAGGTGGTTCAGAAAAGGCCCATGACTGTTAACCCACATGTTGGCACACTGTTAAAGAAATTGCTGGACTTTGAGTGGGACTTCGTCTAGGTAGGTCACAACGGTCTTGTTATAATGCTATTCTTATGTGCTTGTTTCGACTCCAGTAAAACAGGACAATCAATACTATACTATAAAACTTTAATTGGTATGCTTGTCATAGCAGTGTCCTATAACACTGTAGCAACAGTTTGCAATTATCTTGATATTAGTTTTTGTTTAGGTACTTGTGGGCATTTAAAGTAATTCTTAAACTACAGTAATAGCAATACTAGCAGTTGAGGTATGTAAAATAGTTAGAAAACACTGTTGGTTTTATATGATTGAGAAAAATGACAGCTAGTGGATCAGGAAGTGCAGATAATTAGTAATGAGGAAGTGAGGTTCATTTTAGACAGGAGGAGAAAAGTAAGAAAAGACAATGAAGAGACTGGACCCTTGGACCTTAACTGAAAACATGTTGAATATTCTGATTTGGTTGGGGCAGAGCTATATTGTTAAAATCATCTTTGCTTAATACATATAGGCTTTCTTACCCTCAGGTGTGTACAGCCTTGGCCAGAAGTTTTGAGAATGACAAAAATATATTCACAAAGTTTGAAGCCTCAGTTTTTTATTATGGGAGTTTAGATATACCCCAGAATGTTCTGAAAAGAGATCACATAGAAACATTTAACAAAAACATTTAAATGTGCTGAAGCAGCAAACTTTGTGAAGACCAATAGCCATTCTCAAAACCGTTGGCTGCATATATACAATTAAAAACACTGGTTTTATTTGTGGAAGTTATCTGTTATCAATATTAGTTGTAAAAACAGTTATTGTGCATCTCTAGTGAGACCTAATATGATGTATGCTTCAAAAACAGTGGCAATAAAAGACAGGAGACTGAGCAGGAAGTGGCAGAGATGAAGATGCTGAGATTTTTGTTAGAAGTGACAAGATGGACAACATTAGAAATAAATAGGTCAGAGGAATAGTTAAGGTGAAGCAGTTTAGAGATTAAGCTAGAGAGGCCAGGTTTGGACATGTTGAAGAGAGATAATGGAAAAAGTATGTTGAAGATGGAAGAGGAAGACTTCAGAGAAGAGGCATTGATGTAGTGAAGGACGACATAGAGTTGGTTGCTGTAACAATATAGATGATGGATGGCATAGGGTGTGATAGAGGCAGATGATCAGCTGTAATGGCCCTTGTAGGGAGCAGCTGGAAAACGAAAGAGAAGACTGCTGTTTTTATATTTTTATGACTGCTTTTATGTCTAACTTTTTTCAATTCATTGGTTACTAGAGGAAAGGCTGTATTGTTGTTTTAGTGATCTAAGAGAGTGAGGGGGTTACGATACTGACAGTACTAATTCAAGTACTGTACCTAATGATTTAAATAACTCAACTGTTGATTCAGCCACTTGCTGTCAAAGCTACATAGTGATGCAAGTACTCTTATACTGTTGATGAAACTGTATTATTACAACTGGTCTTCTTCTCCATCACACTGTTGATGCTGCCATGTTTCTTAAGCATTTCACTCTTGTGTCTATTTAACCACAACTTTATTTTATTGATGGCCATTTTTATTCAGCGGTTTACAGTCATAATTTCACTGAAGCCTGACATTAAGAAAAAAGTCTTTGTGTTCTGTGAATAAAAACATTTTATTGAATATTCATCTTCTTTTTTGTAAATTTTAAAGTATTTATGGGAATTTGCAGATTTCAATATCTTTTGTAAACTGATATGCACATTCTGTAAACTTACAAAAAAAAGTTTGTTGTAATCCAATATACAATAATATACTCAAAATAAATTACAGTACATAAACCATAAAATAACAGTAAAATGCTGTTACCTTGCCTAACAGTAATTCTCTGTTATTTACTGTTGCTTTACTGTAATTCAATTTACAGTACTATACTGTTAAAATAAATTACAGTAAATAAACTGCAAAAAAAGCAACAAAACTTTACAGTGTGGGTTTTGGCCCATCGTTTCCTAACAAAAAAAAAAAAAAAAAAAAAAACAGAGTGAGGGGGTAGACACCTGCTCAAAATGCATGCCTTTTCATATTACGGGCATCCATGCATAATGTACAGCCTACACATTTTGTACATATGAACTCTGTGATTTTAAAACCTTGCCCAGCTGTTTACAGACATTTCTCAAGTTTAATGGAGAGAAAGGAGCAGAGATGCAGGCAGCTGCAGGAGACAGACATAAATAATTTAAAGACAGTTTTACTGTTTTACAAATTAGGACATTTCCATAGTTTTGATTCAGTTAAAATCTAAATTATTTTGAGGTTAAAGCCCAAAGGGAAAAAAAGACCACAAACATTTAGCAGAATGTTAGCTAGCTCTCACAATAAAGTGTTAAAAAGAAACAAACATATAATATTTTATAATTAGAACATCCTGGCCCAAACTCTGCTCTGTGTAGAAAAAGTCACATTTAGTCAAGGAGTTCTATTCATGCAAACATTTATACTTCAACAGTTAAGGAATCATTTTACAAACATTTAACAATACAATCTAATATATGTAGAAGACTGAAAATAATGATCTTTGATATAGAGCACAAAATAAAAAATGATGAATGAATAGGAAATGTTACTTAGCTGTCTATAAAATTTTATTAGCATTTCAACCTGGAAAGACTCACAAAGAGAAGACAGGGATGCATTAGAAAACTTTATTAGTAAATGTTTATTTCTTTGGCGCTCGGACCCCAGTGGAAGACGTGAATGCTGAAAATGACATGCGCTTCAATGAACGTCTTAGGGTTAGATTAAGAGATGTCTCTGGGATCCGATCCTGGTGGTGGAGTGGAGGCCTGAGGAGATTTGGAAGGAGTTTGGAAGCCAATTGGTGGAGACTGGGTGGAGGAGGGTCAAAGTTAAGCTCCAGAACGGGGGGTTCCACGGATAAAGATCTTTTAAAGCAGGGCCTTGAAGGATGATTGGCCAGGGAGAAATTCAGACTTGAAGCTGATTGGTGGAGCAGAGCCGCATGGAGGAGTAATTAGACAAAGCTGGAGGTGATGGTGAGTCTTCCATGTTGAATTTTCATTTAAACTCCATAATAATAGGCCGACTATTAAGCATGGTAAGGTGGAACATTTACCAAAAAAGGCACTCCAGACTTAATTTGATGTGTCCGATGTAAAGGGAGTGGAAGCCAGAGAGGGAGACAAACAGAGAAATACTGACCACGTTACTAGATCTCATAGTGTATCTCGCAGGACAGAGATTTAGTATTCCGAGGTGTAACTAAAGTAACAATCGGGGTAAGTTTCAAGAACTGCTATGATAGTGTTCTGAAGATGCATACAGAAAATATTAGAAGAGTAAAAGTCACGAGAAAAGACCGCAGGTGTTACTGTTGTAAACAAAAGACAAACGGCATGATCACAGTACTTAGTACTTACTTCATTACGGAGATTCAAAAATAAATCCAAGTAGCTGATATCTAATCTCTTGGATGACACTACAATGTTTCGCCCAAAGAACTGATATAATTTGTAGTACATCAAAAGCCAATAAAGGATATACAGGGGTTGGACAATGAAACTGAAACACCTGTCATTTTACCGTGGGAGGTTTCATGGCTAAATTGGACCAGCCTGGTAGTCAGTCTTCATTGATTGCACATTGCACCAGTAAGAGCAGAGTGTGAAGGCTCAATTAGCAGGGTAAGAGCACAGTTTTGCTCAAAATATTGAAATGCACACAACATTATGGGTGACATACCAGAGTTCAAAAGAGGACAAATTGTTGGTGCACGTCTTGCGGGCGCATCTATGACCAAGGCAGCAACTCTTTGTGATGTATCAAGAGCCGTGGTATCCAGGTTAATGTCAGCATACCACCAAGAAGGACGAACCACATCCAATAGGATTAACTGTGGACGCAAGAGGAAGCTGTCTGAAAGGGATGTTCGGGTGCTAACCCGGATTGTATCCAAAAAACATAAAACCACGGCTGCCCAAATCACGGTAGAATTAAATGTGCACCTCAACTCAGTGAGTCAGGAAACGTTTTCCTCCACCAGTATCACGTAGTGACCTGGCCACTATCCTGCAAGAAGAATGGCTTAAAATCCCTCTGACCACTGTGCAGGACTTGTATATGTCATTCACAAGACGATTTGACGCTGTATTGGCCGCAAAAGGAGGCCCTACACCATACTAATAAATTATTGTGGTCTAAAACCAGGTGTTTCAGTCTCATTGTCCAACCCCTGTATGTATTGAAGTTTGCGACACTGACGCAACAACAGGCCAGGAGAATATTGTAGTCTCTCTTTTATAGAAGAATGGTCCGAAGCTGAAAAATATGTGTAGCCAGGGCTACGATGGAGCAACCAAAATGAGTGGCATGAACAGAGATCTTTAAGCCAGAATACACACACTTAATAAGAAGGCCCTCTATGCACACTGCAAAGCAAACTCTCTTTTGGTACTGGTGGAAGCTAAATAAGCACTTTGTTACCTTTCTTAATCTTGTGGAGAAGCTGTACGCCATTTGCAGTGGCTCCTCAAAGCACTGTGCTGTTTAGTCTGGTTGCAGCAGTCACTGCATCCAGACGGACAGATTGTAGAGCTTAAGAGGCTGTGAGATACCCACTAGGCTTGTAGGGAACAAGCAATGAAGGCCGTTCAGAGAAATCTGAAAGTTATAATGATTCTCCTTCCTCTGCATGGAAATCACCACCCCAGAAGTTTAAGTCTCGTGCTCTTGCATCATATTCTCTGCAAGAAGAAAGTCTGGACCACTTCACAGCATACAATGCTTGGTGCATGTTCCCAGTATGAGCAACAGTGACATTCGGCGGCACACACTTACTTCCTACATTGGAAACTAATAAGCTTTCTGGGTAAATGATCTTCAGCTGACTCATTAAGTGGGCAAGCACATGTTCCTAGACGTTAGTGGTTGGAGCTAACAAAAGAAGCTTATAGCTGGTTACCATAATCAAACACATGCCTTTAAAATTCCACTAATAAAAGGGCTGAAATGCATAAGCGTGGATGGCGCGATATGGGCGATCTGTGTTTAAAAACCATCCATTAAATTAAGTTTGTCTTAACTTAAAAAAAAAACACAGAACATATCCTTAGCTGAGTGCTAGTCTGCTAGCACTTTTTGTAGCTGAGTTTCTCAACACAAACAAACATCATTAAACGCTATTTACCTCTAAACTAATCTTCTCTGCCCAAACACTACCTCTTATGTGAATCGTGCTGAGCAGATGTTCTCCTGGGCATTGAGGAAAAACATCCACTTGTGGGTAAACAAAGGGTTAACTTGCAGCTAACCTCCCTAGCTGTGGGAAAAGGGCAGCTCGTTCTGCCGGCCTGGCCAAACTGCACATTATTGCTGTGGCCATGGTGCTGCGGTCCCGTTGTCCTTCCTTCAGCCCGGGAAAACCACTCCACTTGGTGTTGGAGAGACAGGGTTTCTGCTGGGAACTCTCTGGAACACAGTTTGCTTCTGTTGGCCCTCAGAAAGAAAAGTCAAGCCACACTTGTACCTTAATTACCCTCTTGTATGAATGAATGCTGGATACATACTTAACTTTGTGTATACGATCGTGTGATCGTGTGACACTTTTGGATCCACTTTGAAGAGTTATGTCTGTTTGTCAGCAAAGAGACATTAGCGCGCTGTGTGTCTCTCCTTCCAGTTCTGGTGGGGACCTGTGTGGAAGAGGCCTGTTTTTTGGCGGGCTGGGTTTTTATTCAAACAGTCTGCTGTTTCCTCTCTTGTTCCTGGCGGGAAGTAGGTTAATGCAATTTATTTTGAAAGTTCAAGAAAAGTTCTTACTGGCCTTTAATGTTGTAACTCATGGCTGGGTACCAACACTAAAAAGCATGTAAAATATGGTCCTGTTCTGTCTGTTCTTGCCTGGTATTCATATACTATTCAATTTGCTCATTTGAGCTAGCCTTTTTGATTTAATGTGTATTGATTGTGTTAAGATAGGCACCAGCTTCCCTGCGACCCACTATGGAATAAGTGGTAGAAAATTACTGACTGACTGATTGTGTTAACAAAAATATGTAAGTAAAAGACATCCTACTGTGTTCTTTAAATTTTAGGAATACATTAGGGGAAATTAGGCGATGCCCTTCTTTTTTTTGCTCGAACACCTGCCCCCAACAATGTCTGTGCACATGCTTGTTGCCTCACTTAAGTATAATAGCATAAAAGCTTGTTTCATAATGCTTCATAGTTTGCTCAAATATAAATCTCTTTCACTTCCCAACAGCTTTAATACAAATGGGCAGGAGCTGGGGAGGGAAGTTCAAAAGAATGCATGAATGAAACAGGAAAGAGGTAGAAGAAAGAAGCAAAAAAGCAGCAAATGGACATATCTGAGATAAAGAAAAGAGAAATAAAATTAAAAAAAAATCTGTTAGAACTGTAAACAAGACTGATAAAAGAAAGTGAAAGAGGAGTAGGAAAATCACAAGGCTAAAAAAGAACCATTAAAAAGGAGAAAGAAAAAATGGAGACCAAAGAAAACACTACCCTGTCTCACATCAAAATTGGTCCATTGTGCAAAGCATAATAGTTGTACAATAAATGCGGCAGAATTGTAACACTGTCTCACAGCAGTTTGTGAAACTGCCACAGAACGTAATGTGCTAACTGGAGTATTAGGACACAATTTTCTCCTACAGTTTCTCAGCATTTTGTGAAGCTATCAAGGAAGGAGGAAAAAATATATGGAATCAGTGGAAGAAAGGCGCAGCAAACCTTTAATCTCATGCAGGAAAAAAAAGCTTGTTTAATGTCCAAGAATTTTTTTTGGTCCATCTTTTATTGCATTTTTTAATATATTTTAATTACTACAGAATGCCTTGAAATAATGTTTTTATCTGGATCTTTTGTGGTGTTCATGGATTGGAGTATAACAGGCAGAATTGCAAAAAATATGACACAGGGAGGTCAAATATGCATCATATGCTCACACACCTTTCAGAAGGCTTAAACAGTAACTACAAAAAAAAAACATTCTCACAAATCTGTTAACACTTGGACCCTTTTTTATTTTCCAAAAGCTGTACCTGATCCTATGAGTTTTGATTTCAACTCTGACATTAAGATGTCAGGATCAGAGTTTGGTACCATGATTTTCACATTTAAATTTGTTATATACAAAAGCTCTGTCTATTTTTTATTTTCTTTTTAGATTTCGGGTTATGTTTAAAACAATGCAGATAAATTTCTTAAAGTTTCCAACTTTTGAAACATATTTTATGCAAACCATAGCACATGGCCAGACTTGTTAGAGACTCTATCTGGGCCTAGACAATGATTTACAGAAGAGAGAAAGATGAAGAAGATATAACCTTATAACTTAGTGGATGGTGCAAATATACCAAAGCTCTGCAGGAGAAAAAAGCGAATACAATCTTTAATCAAAAGAGAGATAAACATAAGGTGGACATGGGTTCAGGAAGAGAGTGCACAGATTATCTAGCAGTAGCTAAAGTAAACCAGGCAGAGTATAGACTGATGGAATAATTACCAACAAGACCTGGATAGCAGCAAAGGTAGAAACAAACTTTAACTGAAAAAACCAGGGGAAGAGTAGTAATTAGGATTAACATGGACAGACAATCCCCAAACCTTCAAAATTGAAATCAAAGCAGTTCTGGACCCAAAATCTTCCAAAGGTTCTGGTTAAATACCAAAGATAAACTGTGTGACTTAAAAACAAAAACTGCATTGCAAGAAATACAGAATGATGGTGGACACTTGAACCATTTTTACCATAAATCACCATCACCAATTCTACAGGCAAAGCAGGATGGGTTCTGTTTCTAAGGACCCTAAATTAACTTTAGACAGAAACAAAAATGTTATATTTGATACCAACAGCCCAAATCAATCACTTTGATTTATTTCTCAGTCTTCCAATGAAACCCACCCATCCATTTAAAAATTGTTTCTTAAACCCCCCCAAAAAATCCCCGTTGGGGTTTTTAATTTTTGCCTTTTGGGGAAGGGAAAAAAAGAGAATAACTGGCTGTTGTTAAATGTAGAGATACACAAAATAACAAGGGAGAATACTGGCAGATGAACTTTAAACTGACAAAATAATAAGACAAAGGAAAACATTTAAAAGGAGAGTTTTTTTTCTTTCTTTTTTATCACAGTGAAACCTTGACTAGTTGTGTGAACTTGCTACAGTAAACCATGTTCTACGCTGTAAAGCTCAGCAAGGATTTATCATTTTTCCCCCAACACTTTTATTCAAAGTATTTAAGTCTGATCATTTTAATGATCTTCTTCTAAAGTATGTTGTCAGCATGTTATTAGAATTCCAGATTTTCAAGTACAATTACCTTTACTAAACTTTTAATGCCAGCATGTGTAATACACAGAAGAAGGGTAGGAGGCATGGTGAACATTGGGGCACACTCATCATGAGTATGGAGGCAAGCTGATCTTTCTCATTAGGACACAGTGTAAAAGTATCACAGCTCTTGGCATGTCTGGATTCTCTTCCTGTCTTAGAGTCATCCTTTTATTGGAGAATTGATCAGAGAAGCCTATGCTGCCACTGAACAGACGTTATATAGAAAGATAGCAATGATATTTTATCAGTGGATATTTGTGAAATATAACCCAGTACAATATTAGATAAACATATTTTTCTGTTAATACTCTAAAATTTTACGGGAATCCTTTAGCTCTTTAAGAATACAAAATTACACAGTGACTAAGAATAGCAGACAGTAATAGGATGGAAAAAATAAAGTGTGGAATTACCACAAAAGCCAGGAGAAGGCTGACTTCACACTTACAGTTTTTTTAAGCGTATGACTGAGAAAGAGGGTGTAACAAATTAAGTTTTTCTGTGTGTCTGTGTAAGTCTGCACAGGGATTGGGTGTATCGACTTTGGATGTCACTTTTGGCTGTACTGCCAATTTAGCTTGTTCATTTTTGTTGTAAGTTTGAATATTAATATATTATTTAATATTTTAATATTTTATTAAATAATATTTCGGTCTGTTAAGGGGTTTTCCCCGTGAATACCGCCCCAAAAAGGCGGGGGTGTTGGATAAAAAACGAAAGGGTGACCAAACTCTGACATTTTGAAAAGCAAAACTCTGCACCACATGGAATGAATTCACACTTTTCTTAAATACAAGAATTTATTAACAAAAAAAGTAAACTCAAAGTAAAACCCATTTCAATCAAAAAACTCTTTCAGCAAAACTAAACAAAACTCCCAAGAATTAAAAAATAAGGAAGACAAATGGTAATGTACATATAAACAAGTTGATAAAAGATGTTAAAACCATGCCCGAAAGAGTGATGAAACATTCCATGCAATGTTTATGTTTAGAACCAAGGATTATCTTGAAGAATCTGGAACTGAAGTTAAGTTAGTCTTGGAACTAACTTAGGTAATAATTGGCATATCTTTAAACAACCATTCACAATGCAAGATCAGATAAAATATTATTTTAATAAAATAATATTTTAAAGAATGATCTGCCAAATAAAACCAACCTTCTGGTGTTTAATTAGCTGCCTTTATTTATTAAAATAATATTTAAAGAAATATTATTAAGGAAATAGCTAATTATTATTTAAGGAAATATTATTTTGAAAAAGAAGCAAATCTTTCTGGAGAAATGGGGCTTAATGGTGTTTACTTATCTTGAAGAATCTGGAAATGAAGTTAAGTTAGTTCCAAGACAAACTTAACTTCATTTCCAGAAGTTAAGTTTAAAGATATACCAATAATTGGTATACCTTTAAACAACCATTCACAATGCAAAATCAGAAAAAATATTATTTTAATAAAAAAACATTTTAAAGAATGATTTAAAACCAACCCCTTCTGGATTTCTAATTTTCAAAGTTTTTAATTAGCTGCTTTTTTTTTAAATAATATTTAAAGAAAAAATTTAGGGGAAATATTAAAATAATATATAAGGAAATATTATTTTAAATAAGAACCAAACCTTTCTTGACAAATCGGTCTTAAAAGTGTTTAATTAGTTATCAAGTTTAGTAAAATAATATTTAGGGAAATATTTTTACTAGATTGAAAACCAACAACCTTTTTGGGTAAATTATCTTTAGCAGGCAAGCACGAGTTCTTAGCTGTTAGCAGTTAAAGCTAACAAAAGAAGCTTATAGCTTATCACCAGAATCAAACACATACCTTTAAAATACCATTAATAAAAGGGTTAAAATGCATAAGCATGGACGGCACGCTATGGCTGGGGGCGGCTCGCTCTGTCGGCCGGTCAAACTGCACGTTACTGCTGTAACCATGGTGATGCGGTCCCGTTGTCCTACCTTCAGACCGGGAAAACTGCTTCACTCGGCGTCGTAGACACAGGGTCTCTGCTGGGAACTACCTGGAACACAGTTTGCTTCTGTAGGCCTCAGAGAGAAAGTCAAGCAACGCTTGTACCTTAATTACCCCGTTCATGAATGAATACTGGATACACAAACATCAATTCATTCCTACTTAACTTAGTGCATATGATCGCGTGATCGTATGACACTCTTGGATCCAGTTTGAAGAGTTATGTCTGTTTGCCAGCAAAGAGATATTAGCACGCTGTGTCTCTCCTTCCAGCTCCGCAGGGACCCGTGTGATGAGACAGGATGTAGCAAGAGCGGTGCTTTTATTTGGACAGTTACGTCACAGGAAGTCCGCTGTTGCCCCTTTTTCCTGGCTATGCTGGAAGTGGGTTAATGCGATTTATTTTGAAAGTTCCAGAAAAGTTTGTACCGGACTTTCATGCTGTCACCATGGCTGGGGTCCCAACACTTTTTATACACTAAAGTAACTTCTGTTCCACCATCTCTATCCACCATCTCTATCCAACTCCACTGACTCCACATGTCAGTAATTTCCCTGTATGTGTTCCTAATTTTAAGAAGTTACCCAAAGATCACATATTCATTGACACACCACGATGCTTTTATAATTTTACATCAGTAAAAATTCAAAAAGAACTAACAATTTACTCTCTTTTGAGCTCAGTTTTGGAACATATGGCTAATAATATTCTATTTATTATTAAGTATACTTCTGTTATAATCTTTGGGTCACAACAAAAGTTTGTCTTCTAGCTCCCCTAACATCACCAACACCACCCATACACATACAACCATATCCCCAGTCAAGAACTTGTGGATCAACAAAACAATAAAGATTGCATATCTCAGACAAAAAAATAAATGAATGAATAAATAAACTACAGAATACAAAAGCAAATCCATAGCCTGAGCTCTGAAAAAAATGTTATGGACCTCTGCACATTCCAAACTAATAAAAAGCTGATCATATTCATAAAAAAATGAGTCCAAGATTCTTCACTTCATCTGTAACTAAAACTAAATTGTTCTTGGTGATGCTACACTTTTTTAGCTCTTTTATATTTAGACCCATGAAATTCTTATTTACTACACTGTGTTGGTGCACACAACCATGACAATAGCTGTACATGCATCACATTAGAGCTATTTTACCTGCTTATGATCCTGCCACATTATTTTGATATTGTTCTTTGTAGAGATCACCCTTTCAGTGAAATATCTTTGAGGTGGGATCTTTTATTCCAGTGGTTCCCCAACTCGGGGCATGAAGGGTGGGGTGGGAGACGGTGTTGGTATGAATGAATTGAATGAATGACCCATTTTGCACAAAGAGGCATTTTTTTGAAAAAATGTATTGATAGCCATGTTGAATATTGTTACACAGGAAGAAAAAAACAGTTACACTCAAAATAATTAGTTGTTTTTTTTTTGTTTGTTGTTTTAATAAGAGGTTGTAGTTTATTTTATTACTATATGTAATGTATTGCTGTTTACTTTGTTTTGTTCAATTGTTTAAAAAAGCCTAAGGTGTGAAATAAACTGCAATGGAGTTTGAAAACAAAATATGTGTCTTCCTGGTGTCCTCATAGAGCAAAAGCCTGATACTCAATGACTTTTAATGGTTGCAATGAACTTTGTCATTGGCTTTGCCTTCACTGAGTCAGAGCTGGAGCTTTCTCCACTGTCTTCTGGTTTACAGCAGCATGTAAGATAATCGGTTTTATTTCTGCCTTAGGATGGAGCCATGTAATGTCTTTCCCCATCTTTGTCATGCTTCAAAATATTTTATTGTAGTTTTATGCATTATGCATATGGTGTGGCTGTTATACAATTCATTTTCGGTTTGGTTCAGAGGTTGCTGGGTGCAGTACTTGTAATATGTGCTCACTAATAACTGTCCAGGTTGTGTACGTATGCATTTCCGAGTTTCATCTTCTCTATTCCTCAAAATTAGGTTATAAATTTACAACAATATAATACGAGTTTCAACGTTTGTTAATCAGGTCAGAACTGTCCATGTCCGCATTTCGATGTATCAAAAAATAGATTTTATCCCCCAGACCTGCTGAAGAGTGCCGGCATTCTCCATTTCTTTCTTCTTTCTTAGGTTTTAAATCATATTCACCACAGCATGAGGATATAGATTTTGCAGTGGACCCACCACATTGTCATGTGGATGAAACAGTGTTGGTGTACAAGTACCTCCAGTGATATTTAGAGATTTTAAGTTGAACAAAAACACAGCAATTTCTTAGATGTACACTGTGCATGTGTAAAAATAATCCATCCTGTTATCCAGGTGAAATAGCAGCAAAAAATAAAGAGCTTTAAGCCAAGTCCGACTGACAACTCGGTCCAGTCTCCATATTCAAGCATACCACACGCTGTGAATCCACGCTGTCAGCTCAATCAGATTGGAGCCTCAACTGGAGTTGGTCATGCAGCTTTTATTTCACAACAGGCTATCTCTTTACTTACTATACAAAACCAAAAAAACTCTCCATTGTGGCACTGTGTCAAAAATAATCTCAACTTTACAGAAGTTTGTGAACCTTAGCATTCAGTATTTTGTGTGAATCAACAATGAAGCACTAACAAAGAATTAAATAATTTCTGTATTTAACAATCAGTTATCAGTAAACTCTCTCACCCAGGAAGGCAATCATTGTGCCTACTAGGCATGGTTTATACATAATTTCAAAGGGAGCATCAGCTAGGCCATCCCCCAGCTGACTGTCAAGGATTGTGCCCACTGCATCAGCTCGTCCTCTCTGTTGATGCATCTGACAACATCAAAACCCTTGCCAGGTTGCTTAAGGCAAAAAACATTTTTTACTATTATTTCAGCAGTTATGTCAAGTGTAAGCAGACCATCGATTACATGATAATAGTCCAATAATTCTGACAAGTTGGAATTGTGGATTCTTGATGTAATAGTTAATAAATGGACAGAATGTAGATGCAAAATAACACTGTTTAAAAAATGTTTTGACAAACCAACTATTTATTTAGAAACACTCAAATTTCTGCTTTGCAGATCACTTCTTTTGTTTCTACCACAACAGTAACAAGTTAAACAAACAAACCAGCATATTTTACTTTATTATTCTCTTTATTTTATGTGAGGTTAACAGCAAAACATTCTAAAAGGTTTACAACTGTCAAGAACTAATATATTTTGAATTAAAATTGTTTATTGATGAAGATAATAAACTCTCCACAATTATTAACCCATACAGTATGAAATGAAATTACCAGTTTAATATAATTCTACAAATTTACTTCGCTGGCAAACATTAAGATTGGAGTTCAAACAATTTTGACTAAGACCATTATTATATTTTTATATTACATTGTACAGTAAAAAGGAATTTTACATATTATCTCATAATGAGCAAGCCCTATCCAGGATCATGCATTTATTAAAATAGCACATTTTCACCCTGACATAGTGTTGCTTTGAGCCTATTAGATGAAAATCAAGAAATATAAGAGGCCAACATATACCTGATGCCTTCAGTGTAGGCTGATTAAAAGTGGGAAATTCTTGGAATTTTTATATTGTACGTTTCCATTACTCACAAAGTATAATGACATCAACCCAAACAACAACCACAATGTGTAGAAACACTTAAGTAAATAAGGAGAAGGTGCAGTATGTAAGTGTGTTTTTATTTATATATACAGTCCTTTGCAAAAGTTTTAGGCGGGTGTGAAAAAATGCTGTAAACAAAGAATGCTTTCAAAAATGGATGTTTTGATCATTTATTTTCATCAATCAACAAAATGCAGGGAATGAACAAAAGATAAATCTAAATCAAATCAATATTTGGTGATGACCACCCTTTGCCTTCAAAACAGCATCAATTCTTTTAGGTACACTTGCACACAGTTTTAGAAGGAACTCAGTTGGTAGGTTGTTCTAAACATCTTGGAGAGCTAACCACAGATCTTCTGTGGATGTAGGCTTTCTCACATCCTTCTGTCTCATGTAATCCCAGACACATTTGATGAGGTTGAGATCAGGGCTCTCTGGGGGCCATACCATCCATACCATTCCAGTAATTCTTGTTCGTCTTTACACTGAAGATAGTTCTTAATGACTTTGGCTGTATGTTTGGGTTCACTCACTTAGCATTTTGTCAATTGATAAAATAAACAATCATTTATATTTCTGAAAGCATTCGTTTACGGGATTTCTTTCACACCTGCCAAAAACTTTTGCACAGTACTGTGTGTGTGTATATATCTATCTATCCGGTGCCGGAGCTGAAAGGCCGGAACATGAACATTCTTGTTCATTGGCATACGAACAAACATTCCTATTCCTTTCTTTTCACCAATGTGAAAAGAAAGGAATAAGCACTTTTGGCCTGAGTCATCAACCCACTGACATGCACAGTCTAACCCTTTGTCCCTTGTTTGTGCCCATCAGCAGCTGCTGTCCAGCTTCTTCTAAGGACAGGTTATTCAGGAGCTGTCACTAGCCGATGAGAGAAGTCATAGATGTGAGTCATGCTTGTCAAGTGACAGTGACTGACAACTGAGATTGAGGCAAGGTTGAGTTTTGTAAGCACCATCACTGGTAGTTTGTTTCTATGAAGGTCTATCTACAGCTTGATTTCATATAAACAACAATTTGTGCTTTAAGACTGCACTTATTTCATTTCTCTCTTAATACCCATGTTGTGGCATTGTTTATCTGCATTTTGTTTTAATGACAGAAGAATATACTCTGCCTTAGATGAAAAAAAGTTAGTGCTACAGTAAAAGGAAATAAAAACAAAACATAAAACCAATAATGCAACCGTATGCAAACACTGTCTATGGGAGATGCACTGCTGTCCACATGCTAAACCTTTGAACTTACAGCTTCTTGACTTACTTTTTTATTAAATCAGCTAAAAATTATTCAACCTTTTGGACAAACTCATTAACCATTTATTTCAGGGTCAAGATAGTCAGTTGATTATTAAGTGTGAAGAAGAAGACAGTAGAACACTATGAATTTTACCCCCAATACACACATTAAGCTCAAAAAATGAGCTTAATTTCTTTACATTTAGACCCATATAATATATTTTTCAATAAGACATACATACATGCATGGTAATATACAGGGGTTGGACAATGAAACTGAAACACCTGTCATTTTAGTGTGGGAGGATTCATGGCTAAATTGGACCAGCCTGGTTGCCAGTCTTCATTGATTGCACATTGCACCAGTAAGAGCAGAGTGTGAAGGTTCAATTAGCAGGGTAAGAGCACAGTTTTGCTCAAAATATTGAAATGCACTCAACATTATGGGTGACATACCAGAGTTCAAAAGAGGACAAATTGTTGGTGCATGTCTTGCTGGCGCATCTGTGACCAAGACAGCAAGTCTTTGTGATGTATCAAGAGCCACGGTATCCAGGGTAATGTCAGCATACCACCAAGAAGGACGAACCACATCCAACAGGATTAACTGTGGATGCAAGAGGAAGCTGTCTGAAAGGGATGTTCGGGTGCTAACCCGGATTGTATCCAAAAAACATAAAACCACGGCTGCCCAAATCACGGCAGAATTAAATGTGCACCTCAACTCTCCTGTTTCCACCAGAACTGTCCGTCGGGAGCTCCACTGGGTCAATATAAACGGCCAGGCTGCTATAGCCAAACCTTTGGTCACTCATGCCAATGCCAAACGTCGGTTTCAATGGTGCAAGGAGTGCAAATCTTGGGCTGTGGACAATGTGAAACATGTATTGTTTTCTGATGAGTCCACCTTTACTATTTTCCCCACATCCGGGAGAGTTACGGTGTGGAGAAGCTCCAAAGAAGCGTACCACCCAGACTGTTGCATGCCCAGAGTGAAGGGAGGGGGTGGATCAGTGATGGTTTGGGCTGCCATATCATGGCATTCCCTTGGCCCAATACTTGTGCTAGATGGGCGCGTCACTGCCAAGGACTACCGAACCATTCTTGAGGACCATGTGCATCCAGTGGTTCAAACATTGTATCCTGAAGGCGGTGCCGTGTATCAGGATGACAATGCACCAATATACACAGCAAGACTGGTGAAAGATTGGTTTGATGAACATGAAAGTGAAGTTGAACATCTCCCATGGCCTGCACAGTCACCAGATCTAAATATTATTGAGCCACTTTGGGGTGTTTTGGAGGAGCGAGTCAGGAAATGTTTTCCTCCACCAGTATCACGTAGTGACCTGGCCACTATCCTGCAAGAAGAATGGCTTAAAATCCCTCTGACCACTGTGCAGGACTTGTATATGTCATTCACAAGACGATTTGATGCTGTATTGGCCGCAAAAGGAGGCCCTACACCATACTAATAAATGATTGTGGTCTAAAGCCAGGTGTTTCAGTTTCATTGTCCAACCCCTGTATATAAAACACTGTAACAGTTACTTAACCTTTTAATTACCCCACCAATTACTGTGACAATGGCAAGTTTACTCCCTATTTGGCAGCCTAATTGTTATTCGTCAAATCATTAGTGAAATACTCCTAAACTTGACCAGTTCTGAGGATTAAACATGGCAACAACTCACACATTTTCTTTGAACCAGTGCATGTTTAAGAGCAATAAAAGAACAATTAACATAAGAAAATATATTGTGGAATGAAATGCACAAATGACCATTATGGTTGTTCTTGTAGAACATGATTTCTCAGGTTAAAAAAATATATCTGTTTCCCTCAGAATAAAATGCAATTTAGCTGAAATGTCCTTGCAGACTGGTCTCACTGGGCTTTCCTGGTTTGTGCAGCTCTAGATGAGAAAAGCTGTTCTCACCTTTTCTGTTTGTTCGTCTATCTCACCTCCCCTCCTTCATGCCTCTCCCTCTCATGTGTCTAAGCAGTGTCTGTTGGAAAGTTATGAATTAGTGATGAGTTAATAAAAAGATGAATTATTGTGATGGTTTATTCAGTAAAAGTGCTGCTCTGTTTTTGGCGCTCACGGGACTTTGCACTCCTTCAGCTTGTCACGAGGCCCAGGTAAGAGTTGACACCCATTTATGTGCATGTACAGGCAAACAAACGTGTGGATATGTACACATGTATTACCCAAAGTGGTGTTGATAAAATAAGTATATTTAAACTACTTCCTCAGTGTCCTTTTCAAGCACATCAGTCTGGCACCAGCAGAAGAGGTGCAACCACAAAACCCACAGCCTGTCTCCTGTTTCTACAATCAAGACTTTTTTCCATTTCCTGTCATCTTTGGAACCATGCACTGGCATTTATCATAACTTATTTAGGCATGAGGGTAGCCCCAAGGAGGACAAGCACAAGGGTGCAAGAGAATGAGAGCAAGACACAACAAGACAAGGCCAGAAAAAAGTGGCACATACAACTGTTAACTATTCATTATGGTGACTAATTAAACATTTACTCTCTTTCAAAGCACAGCCCTGAATACCAGAGCCACAAGAGAAGAGTGGGTGTTGGATAGAATTATAGATATGATGCCAAAAAATGACTCTAAAGTCACTGTAAAAACATGAAAACCTTATTTCCTTCGACTTTTCTGGGAACTCAATGAAACTATCCAGAGCTGCATTCCCTAAGCAACACTTTCTAAAGTCAGTAAAGCTAAAAGAGCATGAAGTGTCTCAAGATTTGAATCAAAATCAACTTCATTGGCCAAGTTTGTGTGCAAGGAATTTGACTTTGATTTCCACTACCCACAACGTATAACGAGGTCAACCCAAACAACAACTACAATATGTAAAAACACTATATACAATATAGGCAGGTTGTGACAGATCGGTCGACAGAGATGTTAGCCACCATTTGTCTGACCCTAGACCTCTGTAGGTCATTGATGGTGGGAAGGTTGGCCCTAATGATCCTCTCTGCAGACATAATTGTTCATTGAAGTTTGGACCTTTCCTGTTTTGTTGATGAGCCAAACCACACAGTGATGGATAAACACAAAACAGACTGAATGATGGTAGTGCAGAAGATGGCCAGCAGCTCTTGTGGAAGGTTGCACTTTTTGAGTTGCAGCAGGAAGTACAGTCTCTGTTGGGCCGTCTTCCAAATAGTGTTTATGTTTGAGGACCACCTGGGGGCCCGAGAAAGGGTGCTTCCTGGCGACTGGATGTGAATCGCAGTTGACACAGTGTTGTTGAGGATGGTGAGGGGAGTCAGTATGGGGGTGGTCCTCCGGAAGACCACTGTCATCTCCACTGTCCTAAGTGGGTTTAGCTGCAAGTGGTTCTGATTGCAGCCAATGCACCTCTTGTCTGTATGCAGATTCATCATCGTCCTAGATTACACCAATAGTTGTGTCATCTGTAAACTTCAGGAGTTTCCCAGACAGGTCCACTGAAGTGCACATTTGTGTACAGTGAAAAGAGAAGAACACACCCCTGGTGGGTGCCGGAGCTGATGGTACTTGAGCGGAAGAAGATGCTTCCCAGCCTCACCTGCTGCTGCTGATCAGTCAGGAAGCTGGTGATCCACTGACAGGTGGATGCTGGCACTCTGAGCTAGGTAAGCTTTTGGTGGAGGATGTCTGGCTTGATGGAGTAGAAGGCAAACAGGATACTGGTCCCTAGGTGGTTGAGGTGATGCAGGATAAAGTGTAGACCAGAGCTGACTGTTTGCCAAGTAAGGAAACTAGAGGGGGTCCAGTTGGGGGCCTGTCTTGACTTTTAGATGCTTCAGCATCAAACGCTCAAAGGATTTTATGACCACAGACGTCAGAGCAACAGGCCAGTAGTCATTTAATCCTGTGATGGTTTGTTTCTGGGGTACTAGGATGATGGTGGATGATTTAGAACAGGAGGGAACCTCACACAGCTCCAGAGACTTGTTAAAGATATGAATGAAAATGGACGTTATTTTGTCAGTGCAGGTTTTCAGGCAGAGAGGGGAGACACCATCAAGACTCAGAGCTCTTTCTTCCCATTCAGACAATTAAGGTCCCTATTATCATCTTTCCTTTTGATATTTAGTGCAAGCAGGGGGCGAGAGGAGTGGGTTGTACAGTTATCAGTGGGAGATATATGTACGTGTGCGTATATATACCTGCTCAGATCATTACACTCACCCATTTCTTCCGCTTCTAACACATCTGTTTACAGGACAAGGCTTTCCCCTGTTGTCTGTTATTTCCCACACACTTACAGCCTATGCCTAATTAGCATAAATATGAAAACTTTTTTTTTTTAATCATAGCACAAGTCTGATGCCATGGTACTCAATTGCAAAAAGGTGAACTGCTCCCTTAGGGCCAGTGTCAGCCTCAAGAGGAGAAGTCAAGGGGTCTTGGTAGGATGGAGCAGGAGATGGACAGATGGATTGGGGCTTCATGAACAGCAAAATGTGCACTGATTCAGTCCGTTGTAGTGGAAAAAGAGCTTAGTTGAAAAGTAAAGCTCTTAATTTAGTGGTTTGTCTACTTTCCAACTAGTGTCACAGTAAGCTGATCAGATCATGGTGGGTTTCTAAGATGGAGGCAGCTCTGAGAGACTGTTTCAAGTCGAATGATTGGAGCATGCTGCAGAACTCACACGGAGAGGACATAGCTGGGGTCAGAAATGGCACTCCTGATTGCATAATCAGAAGTGCAATGTCTGACCCAAATGGACATCATTGTTTCCACAATAATTATATGCTGCTATCCCAACAAGCCCTTGTTGCCCCTGATTGCCAGCAATGTCAAGGATGTCCTCAACAAGAAAAACAGGGCCTTTTATGGGGTGGACAAGACAGAGCTGTGGCATGCACAGTGGGAATTAAAGATCAGATTAAAGGAAGCAAAGGATGAATACAGAGCAGAACTGCAGGTTATTGCCATTTACAACAGTCAAAACCCATGGATGGGTCCTTGCCTCGAGTGGACAGTGAGGATGATCAGACCTCCCTCCTCCTCACCATCACAGCAGAGACTGCTCGAGGGCCAGTGATGGAGAAGAGGCTTTGTTCTCTCTCTAGCATGTCTTTAGTATGAGTCATCGACAGAAGAAGATCCCTGTACTGTGGAAAACTCAGTACATCGTGCCTGTTCCGAAGAAGCCACATCCCACAAAACCTAGTGATTTCAGGCCAGTCACTCTTACATCACATGTGATGAAGACCATAGGGCAACTGATTCTTGGTCATCTTGGAAAACAAGTCCAGCATGCTCTGGACCTGCTCCAGTTTGCCAAGCATTAGAAGGTGGGTATTGACAACGGCATCATCTGTGTGCAGAGCTCATTTGCATGGGGACAAGGGCAAAAGTGCTGTAAGAAAGTTATTTGATTGAACACCTTTAGGCCCCTCAGACTGAGAGACAAACTTATGCAGATGGATGATGACATTCACCTAGTGTCCTAGATTACGGACTACCTGACTGAGAGACCACAGTTTGTTCGGTTGAAGGACTGCCTTTCAGGAGTATATGGTAAATGGCCGGAACTTGTATAGCGCTTTATTAAGTCCCCAGAGACCCCAAAGCGATTTACACTACAATCATTCATTCACCCATTCATGCACACATTCACACACTGACAGTGGTGAGCTAAAATGTAGCCACAGCTGGCTAACACCTGGATAATGATCTGGACTGGTCAGTAAATACTAATCGCTTATACAGGAAGGGGCAGAGCTGTCTTTACTTTCTGAGGTGGCTGGGTTCTTTCAGTGTCTGTAGGAAGCTGCTCTGCATGTTGCATCAGTGTGTCGTGGCCAGGGTCGTCTTTTATGCTGTTGGGGATGCAACATTAGGACGTGGGATGCTAACCGCCTAGACAGGGTGGTAAAGAAAGCTGACTCTGTGGCCAGCATGGAGCTAGAGACCTTAACATCAGCTGCAGATAAACAGACCCTAAGTAAAATACTGACCATCATGAACAATGAACGTCACCCACTACACAGTATATTCACTTGACAAAGTAACAGGTTTAGTGGCAGGGTTCTGTCACTAGCATGCTTAACAGACATAATGAGGAGGTCTTTTGTTTCCTGAACCATCCAAGTGTTCAATTGCCTTAATTAGCATAGTTGTCTAATCTGCCAAGCTGTCTGTTTATAATATACAGGGGTTGGACAATGAAACTGAAACACCTGTCATTTTAGTGTGGGAGGTTTCATGGCTAAATTGGACCAGCCTGGTAGCCAGTCTTCATTGATTGCACATTGCACCAGTAAGAGCAGAGTGTGAAGGTTCAATTAGCAGGGTAAGAGCACAGTTTTGCTCAAAAATATTGAAATGCACACAACATTATGGGTGACATACCAGAGTTCAAAGAGGACAAATTGTTGGTGCACGTCTTGCTGGCGCATCTGTGAACAAGACAGCAAGTCTTTGTGATGTATCAAGAGCCACGGTATCCAGGGTAATGTCAGCATACCACCAAGAAGAACGAACCACATCCAACAGGATTAACTGTGGACGCAAGAGGAAGCTGTCTGAAAGGGATGTTCGGGTGCTAACCAGGATTGTATCCAAAAAACATAAAACCACGGCTGCCCAAATCACAGCAGAATTAAATGTGCACCTCAACTCTCCTGTTTCCACCAGAACTGTCCGTCGGGAGCTCCACTGGGTCAATATAAACGGCCAGGCTGCTATAGCCAAACCTTTGGTCACTCATGCCAATGCCAAACGTCGGTTTCAATGGTGCAAGGAGTGCAAATCTTGGGCTGTGGACAATGTGAAACATGTATTGTTTTCTGATGAGTCCACCTTTACTATTTTCCCCACATCCGGGAGAGTTACGGTGTGGAGAAGCTCCAAAGAAGCGTACCACCCAGACTGTTGCATGCCCAGAGTGAAGCATGGGGGTGGATCAGTGATGGTTTGGGCTGCCATATCATGGCATTCCCTTGGCCCAATACTTGTGCTAGATGGGCGCGTCACTGCCAAGGACTACCGAACCATTCTTGAGGACCACGTGCATCCAATGGTTCAAACATTGTATCCTGAAGGCGGTGCCGTGTATCAGGTTGACAATGCACCAATACACACAGAAAGACTGGTGAAAGATTGGTTTGATGAACATAAAAGTGAAGTTGAACATCTCCCATGGCCTGCACAGTCACCAGATCTGAATATTATTGAGCCACTTTGGGGCGTTTTGGAGGAGCGAGTCAGAAAACGTTTTCCTCCACCAGTATCACGTAGTGACCTAGCCACTATCCTGCAAGAAGAATGACTTAAAATCCTTCTGACCACTGTGCAGGACTTGTATATGTCATTCCCAAGACGAATTGACGCTGTATTGGCCGCAAAAGGAGGCCCTACACCATACTAATAAATTACTGTGGTCTAAAACCAGGTGTTTCAGTTTCATTGTCCAACCCCTGTACTTTCACATTTTACTTCATTCGATTTTATGTTTTATTGTAATGTAGTTTTTAACCTAGTGTATTTTCATTGATCTATCGATCGATCGATCGATGTCATCATCCATCGATGGATGGATGGATGGACGGATGGATGGATGGATGGATGGATGGATGGACTTTTGACTCCATTCACTGCATCTGTTTCAGCTCTTCCGTCTTACTGGGGAGTCCATGTCCTTGATGCAACTTTCAGCTAGTACTGCTACATCTATCGAAACTTTCCTGCATTGCTATTCGTCAGTCAAGGTCTTCTTGTCAGTCTGAATTACCTAAGGAGCAGGTGCTGAAGAATCTGAAATCTTCTCTGTTATTCCACTCACTCTTCTTTCTTGTGGAACTCTGCTGGGAATATTATTCGAAATGTAGAGCTATTACTGCTCTACTACATTTTCAACAGATCTCCCACTACGAGTTGGAGAACTGTGCTATATAGGGGCTAGAGTAGGCTTCGGCTGCAAGCGTCAGTATCAGATAAAGAACGAACTACGTCTCAAAGGTATTTGTTTTCCTTTCAGCTCAAGAATACATTTTTTTAAACAGATTTCTAAATGCCAGCCCTAACAGACATGTTTTACACAAATATATGCTACACAGCAGAGGTCTTTTATTGTTACTGTAAAAATAAAGCGTCATTTAACTAGTCAGACGGCTGTCCAGACAGGGTGTAGCACGCATTAGTTTGACAAGATGCCCCTTTCCCACAAGATGCTTCTGCCCATTGAAAGATGGAAAAACATTTTACATTCAATTTGCTCGCAGTATTAATAAGTTGACACAAATAAATAGGGAATTTAAGTTAGTATGATTGGTGCAAAATTATTTGAACTGTTGGGCTTTCCTCTTTCTGCCTTCCAAACTTGGCAGCCTGTCACACTTCAGCTTTGGACATGTAGAGTTTCATTTAAATAAGTTTAATTCATCGTAAGATTTTGAAATTATGAGATTTAGTTAAAAGTTTGCTTTTTCAGGATATTTTAACTTCTATGACTCATCAAAAAAGGCTAATATGTTTCAGTTTAATTTATTGATATTTTTTTATTATGCTGTATAGAAAATATTGTCACTCATCAGCCACTTTATTAGATATACCCATTTATTGGCGCAAATCATCTTAAACTGGCTTCTTGATCATGAGCTCATTGTACTTCAATGGCCTTCATAGTCACCAGCTTGCAGTCTAAAAGAACACCTTTGGGATGTGGTGGGCAAATATCTACCAAATGCAAGATACTGTCATGTCAATACATGCAACAATCTCTAAGGTATGTTCAACCCCTAGTTAAGTTTATACCACAAATAAAAAACATAGTTTTGAAGGCAAATTGAGGTCTAACCCTGTAACAACAGGATGTACCTAATAAATGGCTAGTGAGGACATGTATTATGCCCAAATTAATTTCTTGCTGGTTGATATTAATGCCTAATTGTTTTTTGCAAGCATTGCTTCAGCAGCAGGACTCTAATTGTCCTTGCCTTTCATTAATGTGCCAAAATCCAGGCTTACATAACATGTTCAGTTGGAAAAGCTCTTTAGTTCCTTATTTTAGCCACATTAAAACACCACAATCATGGCATGATTATACAGTAATTGGCACCTTTAAAATACAATGGTCTTGAAACTGACTATTCAATGACCACTCCCTTCTCTCATAATATCAACACAGCCTGTGACATACAGAATAGAGAGAATACAGGACAAAGTGATAACAGGGGCTTTAGAGTGCTGTCTGTTGATATTTCCCACACCTTTTCACTTATATTCTTAAAAGGTGTGTAGTTAATTAATGCAATATGACTTACAATAAGCTTGCCATTACAAGGCCATGCAGCATTGTCTAGAAACATATTTTCATTTCTATTTGAAAGCTGGTACCTAACAAGTTACAAAATTTACAAGGTGTTAGTTGGTGTATAGGTGGTAATGTACAACTTGTTGATGAGTTGCAGTAAATTTCTCTATTGCAGTAAAATGACTTTATGTAGTACAAGCCAGCTAATAAACCTTAAACCATAACGTTTGGAAAGTCCACATTTCAATGACTAAATATTTTTTTAACGACTGCCTGCAATTTATAGGGAGTTGAAATGGTACTATGCTTGAGTAGAAATGCTTAATAATGTGTCCTAAACTAATTTTAGATTTAATCAATAAGCCAGAAAAAAAATCGAACCTATTAGTAAATTTGACCAAAACTACTGTCATGCATTAAGCAGCATTATACAGCAATATGCTACATGTATAAGATAAGCTATGTATGTCTTTCAACATGATAAAACTAAAACAAATCACAAACTTATCCACAAAGTATGATACTGTTGGAATAAGGTCATCAAATGTTATTTATTTCTAAGGTTAATGATGGTCTGATAGTTTGGGGATAAAATATTCTATTCAGCTCTAGGTAACTTTGCCCCTTCGCCAATGCTTACTCTCATTTTGTATCTACCTGTTGCTATTTAATTTATTTCTATCTCCACTTTATACCTGTAAACAGCTCTTTTCATACTCGTGTTCTCAAACCACAGCATATCTGTTTGTTATTCTTTGTATTAAGAATGTTTGTGAATTATAGTGATACATAACATTGAAGCTTATTGAATTTCACATAGAATTTAATCTATTTGAATAGTATTTTCTAAGGACTTTGTATTACATCTTCCCATTTATTTAGGTTATGATAACTTTTTGGTTCAATTGATTCTTCTAACATTGGACAGATTATGACCTTGTTAAAAAAAAGAGTTCAGAGTGACCTCCTGTTGGTAGATTTTTTAGGGTCAAAAAACTCATTTCCTTGTCATCAGATTATATAAAAATAACTTATGATTGCTGGTCATCAAAGTTGGTATGAAGTGTTCCCCGCTGGATGTGAATCAATGAATCGTTGGTCCAAAACATCAAATTATCTATACTACAAAGAAAGGTGAAACTTAAGATTTATTTTTGTCATTCAGGGCAGCATATCTTCTTAAACCATTAAAAAGCAGATACACAATGGTATGACATGGTAAAAGGCCAGAAGAGGGAACAGGTTTCAAAAATACTTGAGCCACAACGGTAACAGTGTAAAAAACTTTCCTGTTTCTCACTTGATTAGTACATGGTCTCAGCAATTATTTATAGCAATAACACATTTTTAACTCATCTTTATATCTTTACATCTTTATAATAAAACAAATAAATTAGCACGTTTTTCAGGTGTAATTACCGAAACACTGACAAACTAATAAAGTTAGTTAAGGTGTGGAGTGTCTGAATCAGGGTTACTGTCTTCACATCCTAAATGTTTAAAAAAGTGTGTCTGTATACAGCAATGAAGTAGCTACGTCATATGATTGAGGCAATTATGCTATGAGGCTAACAATGAAAGACTCACTTCCATGTGGGCACTCTGTTTTTTTTCCCCTTCTTGTTGTACAGTCCTTTGGGAACCTAACATAAAGGAGATAAACAATGGCTGACCTGTATCAGATTAGGAGCACTGAGGCAGTGAGAGAGGGGAACAAGCTGTGACAAAGAAAAGGTAAGTAGTATGCTTGTTTCAGAAAAGGTGGATTTTAACTGTAGTTAACCGTTTTGTTTTTGGAAGACCCTGATCCACATTTTTTACAAAGTCGTACCTCTGTACTTTGTTTCCATGCACTTTTGTCTTAATTATTTAATCCAATAACATTTGATTGCATCGCAAGGTAAATAATGGTTGCTGTTCTTTGAGATAACTGCATGAGATATCAAGCTAATGTTAGCATATTCTCTGGGACCATTTAGCATGCTGATAATAACTTTCCGCCCTGGGAGGCCAATCAGAGCTTTGCTGCTCTCTGAATGACTGCACTGGAATTGGCACATTAGCTTCCTATATCTCATCTGAGAGAAATGAATTACTGAACATGTACACATAACTCTTACACCAAGATACACGGAAACACTGAGTTTATTTCATCCAAGGGACGTGAATACATGGCAGTTGAGATCCATTAGTGGTAAACATGTAGAATCTGTTTGCTGAGCAGAAGGCAGCTCAGCAGGGAGCCAGCCGGCAATGTGGAGGTGTAATAGTTTGATGAGGAAAATGTGTGCAAAAGTGTGTGTGAGGCACAACATGTGTGACTGTGTTTCCACATCGTGCCTTCAATCAGTTTGACACCATTGCAAGGCTTGTTACAGTTTCCAGAAGCAGAGGTGCCATTGAGGAAGAAAATACCCATTTAATGTGTTGGGCATCATAGCAAGTATCCAAACATCTGTGACCTTTTAGTAGAACAAAAAAATAAAACTTTTGGATGAACATTAAAATGAGAAGTTAGATCTTTATCTATTTCAATTGAGATGACTTCATTGAATACAGTGCACACCCTGTGATTTGAAATTAAACAGTGCCTAGCAAAAGGTTTAACACCTTCTGGATTTGTTCTAGGACATGGATATGCTTTAATTTACACCTCTCCATTGTAGCTACGATTGTATTGTTCAGTGTTGATGTGTGGCTGAAAGCTGAATCTTGGTCCCATTCTCAAGTTTTCTTCCAGTATTGCCCTGTAATTAGCACCATCCATCCTTACATCAACTCAGACTTGCTACAGCATAATGCTCTCACCTCCATGTTTAATTTTAGAGATAGTGAGTTCAGATGAATGTGTAGTTGTGAAATCCAACTGAAGTCGACTTGCTATTTGTAGATTTGAGTTTTTGGCTTTTCCCACCACATGTGCACTTGCCCAAACCACTTAATCATAGGTTTCCTGCTGAATTGTGTATTATCAGGCAAGTGTGAGTGTTAAGAGTGTGACTAGGTGAATGGGTTTCTAGTGTAAAAGCACTTTGAGTGATCAGTACATTATATATTCAGTCCATTTACCATGTAAGCAAAAAAGTTAAACTTTTGTGCTCATCTAATCAGATCACCATGTTCCACATATTTGCTGTGTTACTTACATGACTTGTGCCAAACTGCAAAAGTGCCTTTTTTGACACTAGTGTCCTTTATTGACAGTTACCAGACAGGAAATTGGCAGAGAGAGAAGTAGGGATGACGTGCAGCAAAGGTATCAAGGCCGTGAATTGAACAAAAAGTATCAATAATATTTTTTAGATCAATCTTTCTTGTTATTAGGTTGGAAACTATGTGCTGTTTTTTTTTTTTTATCGTTTTTAATAAAACATACGGCACCCGGGAACTAACATGGGGAAAAAAATACATATAGCGTGCGCATGAAATACTAATTCGTTCCCATGAAATACTAATTTGTGCCCACGAAATATTAATTTGTGCCCTCGAAATATATATAATGTGTGCACAAAATACTAATTTGTTCCCATGACATAAATATAACGTGTGCATGAAATACTAAAACGACGCACTTTCTCTGATCGAGTTTTATATTAGGCTGGGAAGGAGCTACAAAGAGATTCTGAAAAGCCTGGCATATCGCAAGGAATCCTCATTAGTGAGAGGCATTTAAATAGAATATTGAGAGCCAGGTGTTAACCCTTCCTGCTTCCATTTCCTGACCGTGGTCGGGAAACACAGGGGAGATGCTTCCTCCAGGGCCGAAATAGTTGTTCACTTCGGGGTTAACTCCCTGTACTTGCGTGTCACGGGGGGTGAGACTTCTATAATAATGAAGGGACCAGATTGCTGAAGCAGCGGAGTTTTTAATAATTGTACTGCACACTGATTGAAAGTTAAATGTACCGTGGCCAGCCGAACTTCCTCCCCGGTCGTTGTCGTGCATACTGCCCAAACACCCAACTGCACGCAAACTCTTCTCTCTCTGCACTCTTCTTCGTGGTCCCAGTCTGACAGCACGCAGCCTGACCTCTCATCTGTGTTATTTGATCATAAGATGCTGCTTGTTTTTCTGTTCACCAATGTTGTCTGACAAACATCTGACTTAAAATTTGCTTAGAAGTTCTACTAACTCAAAAAATGGTGAGTAAGATTATTTTTATTAATATAAACAGAAATTTAAAAAATATATTCTTAAGTACTTAAATAGAAGCCAAACTACCTAAAACACAGGACCTGCCAATTTATTACAAAAGTTGTGAAGCTTTAAAAAGTAGTGTTGTCAAACTTGAAATTTGCTCATTTAAATTCTTACAACAGAGAGGACTGACAGCTATAATTATGAACCTCCAGGCACTAAACTCAATAATTTCTGTAGGTACCTTAAAATTACAGGGTAATCAAATGGGAATTTATTTTTTTATGACATGGACCAAACCTACTATATCCATGTTGTAATTTGTGATGCCCTAAACTTCAGTTACGACACAGGTATGATAGATAAAGATAAATCATGAGATTCGGCTTGACTGGCACGAAAATTGTCAAGAAATCAGAACGATTTACAAGATTCTAAAATTAGGAATCAGTTAGAAATCAGTTAGGTCCAATAGGTCAAATGCATCTAAGAATCAGATACAATTAATTTAAAATTTGTTAAAATTCTTGAGAATTCTTGGGATTTTCTATCAAGATATTATAAGGAGTGATGAGGAACTAGCAGGTGTGAATGCTGCTTAAATGATGACTGTTAAAATTTGGAAGTTAAAATGTTTTAAGTGAAGAGATTGTTTTTGCCAATATAATGGAGAAAATACAATAGTAGTTTTTTTAAATCAAATCTGATAAAAAACTCTCGCCAACGCTACAGAACCTTAAGAATGACTTGAATATACATATGTAAACATGATATTCTATTAATTAACTTTGTCAGTTTGAATAGTACTGTCAGTTTGTTACTGTCACTGTTAATGTTGACTATTGTTAAAAAAACTGTTCATCTATTGATGCTTTAATTACTGCAAGATTTGACATTTGGTTTTTAGCCCAAATGGCACACACAGAACATTTAGGTTGAGTTTTCTTCTTAAGTAATTTGATTACAAAAGAATCAACATTTGTACACAACATAACTAAGCTATTTAGGTTAGTAAGATTAGTCTTTTTTTATTTACTGTTAAGCATAAAAGTACAAGTAAAATCAACGCATAATTTATATCTTCTGAAACCTTTGAGTTTACAAACTCAAAAATTTGTGGCGAGAAGGAGAATCTACTGGGTATAAACACCACTTTTCTGAGTACTGCTTACTTGTCGGGGATTACAGTGTATTAGAAATTCAGTTAATGAAAGACAGAAAGTCAAATCTATCCAGTGTAAGGTATACTGTATGGAGGACCAAAATGGACAAAGTTAAACAAATAAATGTATCATAAAATAAATAAATGTGAATGTCCCATTAAATAATTATATGTACCATTTAATGTCCCATTAAATAATTATATGTACCATTTATTTATTAAAAACATAATTAAATATTTAAATATACAATGAAATTATGAAATGCACAATTAAATCAACAAATGTCCCATTAACTAATTAAATAGACCTTTTAAATGCTGGAATAAAAAATTTAAATGTCTTGTTTTTTATATAAATTCATTTAAAAATACATATAATTATTTATCTCTCTATATATTTATTTCATAGCTCCTGTGCAGCAGTGCGATTATGAAAATATTGAAACTGAGCCATCAAACTCAGTGGGCAGTGTCACTGATCCTGTGAAATCCATTACTTTAGTGTGATGTCTAAACATGGCAGCTTTCTCCACACACGACCTCAATAAGCTATCTTGTAAAAGGGGTAGATATTTTACACCAGGCTAGAGATATAGAAGCCAGAGTTGCTCACCCAGAGTTTGTGGTAAATAAACTGAAACAATTTCTTACAGTTATTGGAGTTATTTCTACATGTTCAAGCACAGGCATTGGCCTCAGAGTCATGACAAACTTGGATTAGGTTGTCTTGACTAGCTGTGTGAAGCAGCCAATCAGATGTCAGGCTCTTTTGAAGGCTCTTTAATCCCACCCACTGATTTTGACAGTTTCAATAATTTCATGATGACACTGCTGCACAAGAGCCATGAAATACGAAGTATGAAGTGAAATAATTCTATGCATTTTTTAAATAATTTATTTTTCAAAAATGACCTTTAATTATTTAATTATGAATTTAATAATTTAATGGTATTTTTTAAATTTTAATGATGCATTAAATGAATAAGTGATGTATGTAATTATTTAAAAGGGACATTCAATTGTGCATTTATTCATTTAATGAGACATTCACAGTTATTTATTTATTGATATGTTTTATTTAATTTTGTCCCTTTTGGCTGTCTACATTGCACAAAATGCTTCTCATATATATATATTGTTTTGTTTGGCCCACATCATTCATTGTTTTGCAACAACCATTTTCTGAAATTAAAAAAAATCCATCACACACTTCCTTCTCAGTAGTAAGTCTCTAGAGACTTGCTGATGGAGCATTTAGCAGGTTTGGAGACATATTTCCCTCAGGAGCTGGTTTGAGCCACAAAAAATGATGAACAAATATCAAATAATGATAAATATGAAAGTCCAACTTTTTACAATATAATCAATTCATTGAAAATGAAAGGCAACGAGAAAAGGCAAGGACATTGTTGTTTAGCTGAATGCTGCCTAAGCCATGTTACTGAAGTAAAGACTTTGTAACAGGATCAACAAGCAGCAATAACACCTGCTACATCACAAGAATATGCCACCTTGAATATATTTAAATGGCAATGGGTAAATAGATATGAAAGAGGACTTGAAAGGGTTGTTGTGTCTGTAATCCTGTGAGGAATGAGTCAAAGAATGGTGTCTATTCTGTGTTTATATAAAAAAAAAGACTATATGAAAGGAATGATAGGTAAAAAAGTTGCTTCAAATACATTCAAATAGAAGCTACTGACTGGTAATAAATGTGGCAGAAAGGTTTTTATTCACAATGCAATAATGTGGCAAATGTTTGAGGACAAGGTAAGAAATATATGCTTAAAACTTTAAAGTTAAACCAAAGTCTTTGTGTCTGCTATTAAAGAAACAAATATTGGTTTCTTGTCTGTGGCAATTATCCCAAATGAGCTGGAAAGTACAGAAGGCACTGCATAACTTACAGCAGCTTTTAACGTGGGCAATAACATATCACTTATGTAAAATATGGTTTCTTGCTAATGACTTTGCCTTTTTAAAGGCCAAGGATTCAAAAAGTACATTTCATACAAATACAGGCCCTGGCAGATGTCTGCACCCAGCTTTTCTATGTGCAAAAAAGCTTGCAATGTCTGTTTTAGGGCTGCACGGTGTCGTAGTTGGTAGAACTGTTGCCTTGAGGCAAGAAGATCCTTGGTTCAACTCTCAGTCGGGGGTCTTTCTGCATGGAGTTTGCATGTTCTCCCCATGAATGCATGGGTTCTGTCCGGGTACTTCGGATTCCTCATACAGTCCAAAATAATGACTGTTAATTGGTCTCTCTCAATTGGCCTTAGGTTTGAATAGCTGTGTGCATGGTTGTTTGTCCTGTGTGTCTTTGTGTTGCCCTGCGATGGACTGCTAACCTGTCCAGGGTGTACCCCGCCTCTTGCCCGTAGACCACTGGAAATAGGCACCAGCTCCCTCATGACACTGTATGGAAGAAGCGGGTATAAAAAATGGAAGGATGGAGTCTATTTTCTTGTTTATTTTTATTAGTATGGCAGTTTGTCCTTGAAAAATAAGAATAAAAATTGTCTGCTTAATCTTATTAAAACTGCAGATTGTAAAAAAGGCCAAAACCATCCTACCCTTCAGAAACCATCTTTGACTAAGCTTGAAGCATTTTAGAATGTTTAATTGCTTTATTGTTTTTAAAACCCTTGTTTATATGTTTGATTATTATGTAGAGATTGTGTTGACGTGTGGAATATGCTTTGATTGTCTTTGATGGCTGCTGTGCAACACATTTCCCCCTGGGATAAAAAAAAACAAAAAAAAAAACAAAGTCAGCTGTAAAACACCTTACGTACATCAGAATTTAGGGCTAAGCCCAATGGCAAGTCATCAAAGACTTTCTGAACCTAGCGCAAAAGTTAAGGAAATTTGTGTTCATCTGATCTTTGTTGGAAAACTTGGAAAAAGTTGGAAAACTTATCTCTGCCATTGCCAAACAGCTTTTTCTATATTGACTTATTTTTGTTTTTGTTTAATGAACTAAATGATTGAAGTCTGAAGAAGGAAGACATATGGGCAATTAACCATTTATTTAGCTCCCCTCAGGCCTGTGACCTTTTAATTTCATTGAAAAATGATTGCCAGTGTCAAACTTCATTTGACACTGGCAATCACCAGCACACCAATATTGGTGTTGGGGTGTGCTGGGTTCAATTATGAAAATAAGCAGGCATCAGACGTGGATCAGCTTCTGTTACTCTTTACTTCATCTCTTGTTCTTTCTCTTCCTCTCCAACATACAGCATATCACACATACACAGTCAGAGCTCCCCCTTATGGGCTTTTCATGTAGTAGCACAACACAACATTTTCCTTTTCCCTGAAGCAATTTCTTACATGTTGCATTTAAACAGCAAAACTCACTGCAGCAACTAAGTTTGTATTTCAATGAACCAACAGTAATATGAAAAGTACACGAACCGTATTAACTAAGGTCGGAATAGTTCATTAAATGAATGGCAGCATTATAATAAAGTAACATTTTCACTGTCAACCATAATCATCATAATATGAACTCTCTGTTTTACTGTATTGTACATTAGGAGAACAGTAGTACCTCTTTACTGATCTTAAAGAACACTTATGCCAGTCTTGGTATCAGTAGTTTTCACTTTATCTTACAAAACCTGTTAACCACCTTGGTGGATTTCTAGATCTCTGACTTCTTCTAAGTGCAGCAGGCGATTCATTAATGTTTCTAGGAAGTACAAAGTTATCAAATACAGTATCATTTTTTTGATCTGAATCTGTTAAGGCTTGTTTTGGAAACTGTGCAATTTTTTAAAGCATTCCACTTGCGTCCATGCTTAGTATGTAATTTTTTTGTCAACTTTCTTCATGACAGTCCTTGTTCTGTAAATCTTGGAAGATCCTTGGGAACATGCTCAGGTCTGCAAACACGAACAGTGCCCCCCACTTTGACTGTTGGTGTTTTAGGTTCTCATTTTTTTGTCTGTATATACCTTCATTTTATTTTGCTTTTTTTCACCCTCTCTTTGATTTTCAGCTTTGGTTTTGCTTTTTTAGTGCTACTGGAAGTATGTTCAACTTGGTGCGCATTTTTCCTATTTCTCAGTAGCTCAAATGGGTTACTCCAGTTGTTGCATGAGGAGTATCTCAGTAGTTATGTAGGAATTCTGTTACAGCTTCTTTCCATGAATTGTGACTTCTTTCAGAGGTCTGTATACAGTCCTTAAGTACTCTGTTAAATCTCTCTACAGCACCATTTGCTTAAGAGTTGTATACACTGGACTTTAAGTGCTGTATCTCTCTCTCCCTCAGAAAGTTGTGAAATGCATGAGAAGTAAACTGACTACCATTATCTGAGACAAGGTACATCGGATTACCTTCCCTACTGAACACAGTGGCTAAAAAGCGAATGATAACATCTGTAGTGACAGTAGAGGCGAATGCAACCTCAGGCCATTTGCTGTAGTAATCTGTAAGAACAATAGCATAGCGGCAGTCCAATGCAGCATTTTAAAATGGACCTGTAATGTCTATCGCATATTTTTCCCATGGTTTGCTGGGCAACTCAACTGGTGTAAGTGGAGCAGGAGCAGTTATGGCTACCTTATCACTGAACTGGCAGTTAACACAGGAAGCAATGACAGAATGTACAAGTTTGTCCAATTGCGGCCACCAGAACAGTTCACGCAGTCTCTGCTTGGTACTGACTATGCCTTGGTGTCCCTCATGTGCCAAGTCAACCACTCTGGCACGTAATGAAACAGGAACAATTAGTCGATCTGTCCCTCTCAATATCAGTGAGCCATGAACTGACATCTCATGTTGTACCTGAAAGTATGGAGCAAGGTTCTCAGGCAAACCTTGTTTCCATTTGGCCAACCTTTTTGAATATGGTTGTGCAGTAGTGACAGTTCTGGGCAGGTTTCACTGGCAGACGTGAACTCTGGAAGAGAAATGGCACATAGTGATTCTCTGAAAACAGCTGCAATCATGTCAGGTTCCTCTGTCGCATCATTCGCAGCAGCTAGTGGCAGTCTGGACAGGCAGTCAGCAGTAACACTTTGGTATCCTGGACGATAAGTGACATCATATGTGAAGCAGAGCAGTCGAGCAGACCATCTGGCGACCCTCAGTCCAGCACGGCCGGAACCTTTAGAAGCAAGTAAGGTCGTAAGTGCCTGATGGTCTGTACGAAGAACAAAGTGACAACCCCAGAGGTAGGTTCTCCACCTTTCCACAGCCCAAACGCAGGCAAGAGCTTCACGTTCAACCATGGAGTACTTTCGCTCGCCAGCAGAGAGTGTTCTAGATGCAAAAGCGACAAGTCTCTCATTTTGATCTGAATGCAACTGAGTTAAAACCGCAACCAGTCCATAATCCGAGGCATCATTAGTGACAAAGATTGGTAACTCAGGGTCATACAGCGCTAAGGCAGGACTATTGACTATCAGTTCTTTAAGCAAGGTAAAGCTAGATTGTGCTTCTGTTGTCCACTTGAAGTTTAAATCTGTGGAGTATCTGAGCACTGCACGTAGTGGTTCAATGACAGTTGCAAAGTCTAGAATGAACTGTACCCACGATGCAAGACCAAGGAAAGATCTCAGAACGATGTATCGTGTGGAGCTGGAGCAGAATCACAGCAAAATTCCTGTCCTGGTCCCGGGTTTAAGACCTTCCCTTTTGAAATGGTGTGAACCCAGGTAGTTGAGTGAAGATTGATTTAACTTGCATTTATGCATGTTTAGTTTTGAGTCCAGCATCAGTCAGAGCTTGGAGAACTCTCCGCAAATTGTCATCATGTTCTTTGTGTAGCGCCATAGCAGATGATGTCATCCAGTTCTTGTACGCCTGGCAAATCTGCAAGGATGATTGACATAATTTTTTGAAAGGCAGACGGGGCAGAAGCTAAGCCAAATGGACTCTGCAGAAACGGGAAAGTCCATCATGAGTGATAAACCAGTAATATCACGACTGTCGGATGCAAAGGCAGTTGGTGGTAGGGGAGGCTAAATCAATTGTGGAAAAAACTGTAGCCCCACGTAGATTGGAGAATAGTTCGTCCCATGTGTGGAATGGATGGCAATTAGCAACAATGACTTTATTTGGCTCCCCTTAAATCAACACTCATACGTGGTTTTCCACCACTTCTTCTTTTTGTCACGACTATGAGAGAAACCCAAGGAGAAACATCAATCCTTTCAATAATGCCCTTATCCTGGAGATCTTTGAGCTCCTCTGAAAAGCTTGTCTTACTGAAAATGGAATTCTCCTGAGTTTTTGTTGAACTGGAACGCATTTGATAATATATGTACTTTATGAAAAAGTTTTTTTAGCATAACTACTTCCTGAATGGACATTTCTGGGGCCTTCAGGTACACCTTTTGGTACAGCTGGTTGAACCAAAAGTAGGAGAAGTAATAGTAGTAACGATTTTTTCTCCTTCAAGTTTCATTTGTAATGCTTGAAACAAATCCAAGCCAAGGAGAGCAGCACCTGACTCAACCACAACTAGAGTACCTGCAGTAGAATGATTATCATGAGAAATTGTAGCTTTTAAGCACCCTTTTACACCAATTTTTTTCCCTCCGTTCCCAGGGCATGAAGTAGAACCGCGCGTTTTCTGTCGTCAGGCCAGCCATCCCCCGACGCAGCTATAACCAACATGTAGTTTTCGAACATTTTTAGCCATGTTGTAAATGGTATCGCTGATTCCCCCAGGCATGGCATGAATGGAGCAGGTAAAGGCACATAAATAGACATCCTCGTCGCCAATGTTCGGGTGTGCTGGGTTCAATTATGAAAATAAGCAGGCATCAGACGTGGATCAGCTTCTGTTACTCTTTACTTCATCTCTTGTTCTTTCTCTTCCTCTCCAACATACAGCATATCACACATACACAGTCAGAGCTCCCCCTTATGGGCTTTTCATGTAATAGCACAACACAACAATTGGTCTCAAAGTAAATGTCTTACTGAAAGACTGTTTAAAAACAAAAATAAATGTAAATTTATTTATTTATCCTTTAAGAAAAAGCCACTATACCCCCTGTATTTTATCCATCAGTACTCTGTTGAAGTTGTAAAACATAAGAAGTACCTTGATACAGAATCTCCTGTGGAACCAGCTCCCGGTTTTGGTCCGTGAGGCGGACACCCTGTCTACTTTTAAGGCTAGGCATAAAACGTTCCTTTTTGATAAAGCTTATAGTTAGAGTGGCTTAGTTTATGAGGGAGGGAACCTTGCTCCCTCCCTGTTGGATGGAGTAAGGGGGAGTCAGGTTTAGCCTAAACCGGCTCAGGTATGGTTGTGGTGCAAACACACCCTCCATTTCTGCTACCTGTATCACCCCTTCTTTTTTCCAATGGTCATAATCAGTCTGACAGAGAAAGGTATCCCAATCGTTGTGGTTTTTAGTATAACAATGACCATCAGTGGGACCCTTTGTGGGGACATAATGACCACTTTCACCCTCTTCGCTACATTCTCACACTACTCTCCAATTTTGCATTATTTGCTGTTATTTCAGCTTTTAACTTTGTTCTCTCTTTTCTCTTCCTAAAAGCTACACCTGGCCTGGCTCTGTGTCTACCTGTGACACCTTTCTGGAGAGGGGAATCGTCCGAGCTTCTGCTGGCAACAACTTAATGTTCACCCTCTACCGCTGATCCACATGGCCCTGTCTTTTAGTGTTTAACCCTTTCTCTCTCCTAGACATGGCTACTGGCTGAGCTTTTATTGTGACTAACTCTATGTGCTCTCTTTCAGACTCTAACCTTGAAAACTGGCTCAGAGTTTATATGTTCCTTCATTCTAGGTGAAACGACTAAAGGAGCTCTCTTCGTGTCTCTGCTCTGTTCTCTCTAACCCCCAGTTGGTCGTGGCAGATGGCCGCTTACACTGAGCCTGGTTCTGCAAGAGGATTCTTCCTGTTAAAAGGGAGTTTTTCCTCTCCACTGTCGCTACATGCATGCTCAGTAGGAGGTACTGCTGCAAAGTCAACGCCAGTGACTGTCCACTGTCTCTACATGCTCATCCGGGAGGAGTGAATGCTGCAAGTCACTGACTGGATGCAATCTGCTGGGTTTCCTTTTCTTAGACAGAAAAACTTTTTATCCAATTTGAATAAATAACTGAATCTGACTGCACTGTTCAATGATTACGATTAATTGTAATGTATGTACCCGACTTTTGTGAAGTGCATTGAGACGTGTTGTGAATTGGCGCTATATAAATAAAGCTGAATTGAATGGTAAGAGCAACCTGCTTTTAAATGTCAATACGGTTGGAATCTGGACTAAGGCCCCCCAGTGTATGTTTTATTTATTTGGAAATTGGGACATTTGAATGTTTTTCTCATGTTTTACTGAATCTGTTTTATTTTATTTTATTTTTTTAATTTCCTGAGTTGAGCCTCTCACCTGAAAGGTAAGCATATACATCCATCCATTTTCTATAGCTGCATCTTCCGTACAGAGTCGTGGGAAGCTGGTGCCTGTCTCCAGCGGTTTATAGGCAAGAGGCAGGGTACACCGTAGACAGATCGCCAGTCCATCAGGATTGCAGGACAACACACAAGACAAACTCATGTTACTAAGGCAACAGTGTTACCAATTGCAGCACTGTGCAGCCTGCATTGTGAAAATGTTCAGTAAAATTATATGAATGTATCTTGGGAACCCCTCCCAGTAGAGTCACAGGTAAAAGGTCAAGCCATATATCATAAGTCATCTGCCTTATCATGCGTACAGGATACTGGTTCAAATTACATGGTTCCGGATAAATTTGACTCCATTCTGAATATTGAGCTGCTTCCCTCTTCTTTTTATAATTGTAACCTTTGTTTCCAGATTTCAACATGGTTTGTGTTGAAAAAAAACATGTTTAAATTGTTATTTTTAAGGATGTCATGGTCCACAGGTGTTTTGCTTCATTTTGTGTTTGTATTTCAACCTGGAAAGACTCACATAATGGAGAACAACGAGAAGACGGTTAAAGAGTTTATTAATGGAAGATTATTTCATTGGCGCTCGGACCCCTGAGGAAGACGTGAACGCTGAGGATGAAATAAGTTTGAATAAACATCTTATGTTTAGGTACGTCTTCCCTTTGGGATCCGATCCTGGTGGTGGCGTAGGCCTTGGAATGGAAGGAGTTGGGAGCCTATGGCGGAGAAGGGGTGGAGGAGGGTGGAAGCTCAGCAGAAGAGCGGTGTCTTCCATGCAGAAGGTCTTTAAAAGTAATGCCCTGGGAGATGATTGGCCGAAGAGGAGTGCGGACCTGCCGTTGATTGGAGCAGCCAGTGAGGAGTAATTGGATGAGGCGGGGTGGTGAGTCTTCCATGTTGAATTTTCGTTTAAACTCCATTTGATCATTTCCATATGTTCTTAGGTCTTACCATATTCTGTTCATTTCTCTATGTTGATTTATAGTAGGTGTTTTTATATTAGTTAATTCCTCTGTGTTTAGTTTTTAGTTTATTGTTGTTTTCTCTTCGGTTTACTTTTGGTAGTGTTTCTCATTGATCTCTGCTAGACATTTCTCCTTGTTTTGTGTTAGTTCAGCTCCATCCATGTTAGTTAGTCTCCCTACTTCAGTCTCCTTGCTTTCCTTCGGCCTCTGCTGCCCCAAATTACCCCCTGATTAACAAATCTACAATCTATGTCATTCTCCACTCCTCCCTCAGTATATTATATCAGTGGTTGTCGTTACTCTTTGCTGGATTCTTCTGTTGCCTCTATTTTCCTGCCAGTTTCTCACACGCCAGTTCAATGTCCTGTTCCTTTCGTGTCAACATTGTAAGCCTTATTTATTTTATTATTAAAGGCTCTTCACTTCATCTCTCTGCCTCTGGTTCTGCTTGCATTTGGGTCCATCTAAAAACCAAACATGACAAAGGAGGGTATTTTTGCTTCTTATGAATTTAGTCTGAGGGGAAACTTTCATTTTGTGATTGTTTAAATTGCCCTAAAAACTAAAATACAGAAGAAAAAGAATGTTCAGTGGTATGCTTCATTAATATAAAATGATAGAAGCAGATGGCTGAAGAATTATTTGATAAAACATGATTTTTTTTTTTTTTTTATCCTTGTCACCAGTTCACTCAGCGTCCCCTTTCTCCCATCGTGAATTCATTTAATGAGCTCTCACTTTGCCACAAAATACACAAAATGCTCCACGGGTAAGTGGGGAAGGATTAAGAAAGGCAGGGGGCATTTTGAGGACTGAGCTGGGTATGATAAGTTATTGAGGAAGATTGAATGCAGTAAATTATTACTCCCTGTTGTTGGATGGGGTTTATTAAACAGCCAATAGCATCCAAGTGTGAGAAACTACTTCTGTTTGTGGTGAGTTTTGTTGGAATTGGAACCATCTATTAACTCAGTATTACAAAAATAATAGTATATAGTTAGTAATCTAACTGGCAAAACTGGTTATTACAAAACCTTGTTTTGATATTGTGGGATCACTCCGATGACTCTGAGTAAAGGCGGTGGACAGAGAACTTAGTGAACTGGTGCCAGCAGAACCATCTCCACATTAATGTGGGGAAAACCAGTGGTGGTGGATTTCCGCAGACGCAGACCCACCTCACTTACACCGGTGAACATACAGGGAACTGAAAGTGTAATAGTGGACTCTTATAAGTACCCGGGTGTCCACCTGAACAATGACATGGACTGGAGCCACAGCATTGATGGTCAAACCAGACTATTAGCTGAGGAGACTCTAAAGACCTCTTTTCACTCTGATGGCATCAGCCATCTTTTATGGTGTTGTCTGTTGGAGCAGCAGTTATTTAACAGCTGAAAAGAGCCAGTTGGATAAACTCATCAGGAAGGGCAGATCTTTCATAGAATGCCACCTCAATTCAGTGCAAGTGGTTGGAGACAGAGGATCTCTCACAAAAATATGAGCACTCTAGGATACATTTTTCCCAAATCATGACTTAAACTGTTGCAGAGCTGGGGAGAATTCATGGTCCAAAAAAAGTTATCTTTGGTCCTTTCTTCTATCATCTGTATGACTCTTAAACCATCACTGCTCACAACAAAAATGTGTTACATCCTTGATATTATTAGCTGTGCTGCATCCTATCCCTGCTTTTACACAAAAAGCATCACAAACTCATTCAGGTCGAGAGTGATAACTCTAAATGGCCATGTCTCATCTTCTCTGTTTGTGACTTCTGCTGTTAATTGCCACTATGGCTGACTTTCATCAACCCTTCCTGTGGTCAGAGATTATTCCCTTCTGCTGTGGTGCTTGAGACATGCAGAGGTTGTAATGGTATTACTCATGATTCAGCTGCTAATTTGTTTCCTTTGGTTGTTATGCTCCTGTTGAGGAATTGTTGACATGCTCAGGTCAACAACCTGAGTAACCTTCAAAATACACAGGAACGGGTCTGTTATCTAAGACTTCACTCTGTCCAGAGATTATTTCTCCTGTTTGTTGTTCAGTTGCACAGGGAGCCTCTGAGCACGTAACTACGCATACCTAGAGCTGAGTTTGAATTTGTTCTGTGCGTGAAGAAGCTTTATGTTTGTGATCTGGACAGTCCCAGTGAGCCATGGACTACATCCTATGTCCTGTAACCCCAGATTCTATGAGTGTAGGTGCAGCCCTTTAGGCTGTGGGCCTCACTGATTCCTAAATGGCTGAATCAAAAATGCTATTTGGAAGTCGGTTGTGCGGTCTCAGCATAATTTACACTCAGTGAGACTGGTGTTGCCCAAACTCAGCAGGTAGGCATGGGAAAAAAAAAAAATCAGTGGGGCGCAGGGGGATAAACCCAGTGGAGAAATGCATAAATACCAATCCTAAAAGGCGCATCTTTTTTTAACATGTCTCATCAGGCAGAGTAGCACTCAGAGAAGCCCAACATATTTACTTTCACAAGTGGAGCATTATGTCTAACTCTATAATGCTCCGCTTGTATATAAACTGTTAGAAACTGCATTGGGATTTTTTCAATTGCAAGAAAGAAAAAAGGTTGGGCAAAAAGTAAAAAAGTGAGAGGAGAAAAAAATAGAGAGAAAGAAGGGGGAAGAAAATACATGGTAACACCCTAGAAGACCGCTTCTACATCTGCAGAAACATGTATAACAGCAATGTTACTGAAAACACGATACTAATAAATGTAAGATGTGTTAGAGATAACTGTGGAACAATATAGAACATCTGTGTATCTTCTAACACCTGAATCCAAACACCTGTGGGTGTAAGTGTGAGCATGTTCGTCGTTTGTGTATATAAGGTTTCTCCATAAAAATATGCAATAGCGAGTGTAAGGAGCCACAGACCAGCCCCTCTGGACCTGAGACAGACACAGAGTAGATCTGAGCCACAGACATCCAAAGCCCCCCTAGAGCACAGAACCCAGTGGAGGACCACCGCCGGGACTACCACAACCCCCCCCCCAGAGAAGAACAGAGGGGTTCCCCGCTCGAACCACCCAGCAGCCACAGTGCAGAAGCCCCAGGGAACTGCAGTGACGAGCCCACATTCCGCTGGCAGCCGTCTAAGCCGTAGCGGATCCAGCCATGGACCCCAGGGCACGTCACTCCCCAAGCAAAGGCCTGACAGAGCCAGGGGGCCCAGGCCCCAGCAAGCAGCCACCGGGAGTGACACGGCACACACCAAAGCACCCAGCCCCAGACACCGAGAACCACCAGTACACCAACGGGCAGACACCAGCCACCGACAGAGTGTTGAGGGGAGGAAATAGGTCCCACATTTAATGGGGGCCCTAAGCTGATGCAGGGGAGGGAGCGCTGGTTTTAACTTACTGGTTGATGTCTGGAGACATTGTTTCAGTATTAGACATTCCTTCAGTATTGGGGTACTTGCAAGCTCTAGCTTGACTTTATTCTCTCCTTTAAATGTCTTTGGTTAAAAGGTAACTACTGAGACTGTATCTTTTAATTTTCTACAATTTGTAAACAAACTGCAATTTTTACAATTCAATTGGCCTTTAATGTTACAACAACTGCTCCTGTAAATATTGTTCACAAGCACAATTATAAAATTCATACAAGCTTTTTGAAATGGCTGAAATAAAAAATCTTTGCTAAGCTGGACTGAATTCTGGTTCAGACTTAGAAGAGTATGAAATTTCAAAGTCACTGACCTTGTACAAATGATCTTTCAAAATGATTTTGGTATATGATCAATCGAAAAGTATTGTATGAAGCTTACCATAAAAATTTGGAAAATAGTATATACCATAGCACACATATGATGTAATTAATATATATGAAACTTATTTCAGATGCAACAGCTGTGCTGTTATTACTACATAATATAGCAAAATGTTTAGCAGCACAAGAACGTATGTGATATGTGTATTGTGTGCTTTGAATATCTGTTTCTTGAAATTTCTTGATCAATATATTTTTAAGATTAGACAGAGTGGTTGCATAAATACTCCTTAGGCTACATAAAGCTGGGTTATTGCAATCGATTATGAGGCTTAAACAAAAAATAATTAAACTGTGCGCTAGCTATATGAATTATAAATTATATGAATTTAGAGCGCGTGTTTGGTCATTTGCTGACCATGAGCAGAGAATGTTAAATAAAGCAAGATCATGAAAAGTTTTAGTGTGTTAGGAACTTTAAGCCTGCAGCTGTAAATCTCTTGTGAAAGAATGTACATAAAACACGGGTTGCCTGAAACAACAAGGCGACTTCAGCTTTCAAGGCATGTCATTGCAGACTCATTGCTCAAAATCATAAAAGTGCAGGTGCTTTCAACCCTGCAGTTTTGGGAGGCAGAAAATTGAGGTAGCTTGCATTCAGAAATGGGCCACAAATGGCACTTTAGAAGTACTGAAAAGGAGATGGTCTGCCTAGGATCAGCTGGAGGAACTCTGTACACACCCAAGAAAGTATGAAATCATTTTAGCCTCTGCCGTTCTGCACAAAGCTATGCTTAATAGTGCGATCTACACCCAGATGGGCTGATACTGTTCTGAAAGCTGTCAGATGTAAAACAAGACCTCAACCAGCACTTCTAATATGTGTGAGATTTTGTCTGACAAATTATGTTTCTGGCTTGCTGATGCTTCACCTCAATAATCTGTTGTGATGCTGTTACTTCAAATAACAGAATATGTCTCTTTTACAGTCTTTTCTTCATTTGTGTCAAAACCTCCGTGCCTCTGAAAATTTTAATAGGGTTATGAAACTTAAATCATAGCCGTTTTCAGCTGCTGAATTTATCACCTCTCATTTGTTTGTTTGACAATGGTCAATATACATGAATCAGGAGCTAGTCCTATGATCACTACTACACCCAAATCTAAACAAAATTACACACACAAGTTTTGTTTTATTTAAAATGAATAGAATCGGTATCAAGAACAGCCTGGAGTAGCATTCACAATTAATCAAAATTTGATAGATACTGTATCAAACATTTTGTTATGAACTAATTAGGATCAATATAGTATCCGAGATAATGGGGCAACATCGTGAGCGTGTCAAATACACACGTGGTAAAAATTGTTAGTAGCCCTCAGTTATACGAAAGAAAAACCCACAATGGTCACAGAAATATCTTGAATCTGACAAAGGTAATGGATAAAAATTCTATGAAAATGAACAAATGAAAAAGTCAGACATTGCTTTTTAAACATGCTTCAACAGAATTATTAAAAAAAATTAACTCATGAAACAGGCCTGGACAAAAATGATTCAAGATTCCAGATTCAAGTTATTTCTGTGACCATTGTGGGTTTTTCTTTCATTAACCGAAGGGTACCAACAATTTTGTCCACGTGTGTAGTTATGGGCCTTAAAATAATTTAAAACAAATCACAACTTATGTAATGACTCACATAACTACTGTTGACAAAGGGAGGCTTACCAATATAAAGCAACTCAGCATTGAACCTTTGTGTTTGTTACTAATGCTGGTTCGTGTCCAAAGGCTGGAGATTGCTGACCAATTAGTTAAAAATTTAAAAGTTAAGAGCTTTTTTGAGTCTGAATGGGTTGTTAGGGAAGTCAAAGGATGAGGATGTAAGCCTTTTACACTGACTCAACTCCATTTGCGAGAGTTAATTTTCTACTTTCCCTGAATAAGCCTCAAGAGTCTACAGAGAAAAGAGAAATTACCCTAATCGGAGTGTTATAGGCAGAAGCTTGAGGACACTCAGAAGCATTCTGTGAGCTCTCCATCGCAAACGTCATTGAGAATTTCAGTCCTTCTAAACATCTTTACTTTCAAAACACTACATGAGCAACTGCCAGATATTCAAATGAATGAAATAAAATGTGATCACTGTTTGTGATATGTCTTTATCAGAGTGAAAAACAATTGAAAAAGAGAGAGGAGTTAAAACTGGCATCTTTCTCATGCCCATATCCCTTACCCATGGAAGCTTTCAAACAGAATACTGTAAAAGACAGTGAAAACGGGTAAATTGTATTATAGAATTTACAGTACACATAACAGGACATCTTGCAGAGTTGAGTTTAAACAGAAGAGTGAGGTTAACTGGGTTCCAAGTAAGCCAAGATAGAAGTTGGTATGGAAGTTAACAGTGTTCTCCAAGGAGGACATTGGAGTGTGGGCACATAGGTGAGTTGGATCTGGACTGAAGTAATCCAGTGAGTTTTGTAAATTGGCTCAAAGATCTGTAAACATCTTTGTTAGAGGCTCAGAGAGAGACCCAAGTGGGATATTCTTAAAGATGCACCAATGAGATATTTGAGCCTTAGTTCCAGTCTCTTTTTGTTCTTTTTATTTTTTTTAAACAAACGTCTGACCTGCTGACATATTTTGTCTTTTCCAAGTTTTAAGAACTATAATGTTATGAAGATATAAGAAAAGAAAGAAAAACTTGTCTCTGCTTTTGCGACAGAGAGTGGTCATTAATAATTTAAACAAGAAGAGTTGTAGCCATGCTATTTTGTGAGAGAAAAGTAACTGAAAAACACATTTTAGTAATATTTAAAAGCAGACAAAATCATTACAGAGTTGACTGGCTTTAGCATCTTATGAGCAATTGGCAAATATATACTTACAAAAAAATGGTAGTCTTCATGTGTTTTAAAAAATGAAGCTCAGCTCTGTGATTTTCAATAGGCTGCCAATATTTCCAAATCCAGTATGTTCCATGTAGGTCAGATGCTGAAAGTTCTAAATAACAAATGAGAATAATGTTTCTGGACTCTGTTCAGCCTTCCTGTTATCTACTAGAATGTCTAGCTTTCTCTCACAGCCTGAAGGACCTCAAGACATATCTGGACAGATTGTAGAAATTATATCTAATGACAACAAGCTTGTTTACCACAACCAAAATCAGCAATCAGGTGCCAAATAAATGAATGTCTCTCACAGGTTTTAAAATGCCAAGTGTTTGATGAGACGATGAAGCACAGGTGAGCCTGTAGTGCAATGTAGCAGCTCGACCCTCATAGAGATGGCTGCTGGAAGGAAGGGAAGGGAGAAAGGAGCTATAAGAAACAGAAAAACAGCCATCACTGGTTAGGGTAAGCACTGACATGCTGCTTCATGAATAAACTTTAAACCGAGTTTGTTTGAAGAACAGCAAAACTGCTGTAAAGATACTATAGTGTTCATTGCTGTGAACTAATTCATATTTTCAAACCTTACTATCTATTTCTACTTTAGAGACACAAACTTGTAAGCTATGTTTTAATAAGCTGATGCCAAAATAAAAATAAAAAGTCTGGTTAATATTAAGCAATATCAAACAAGAAAAATGTCAAACCACTCTGTTTCTGTAAAACAAAGTTCAGAGAGCAGTCATCCTATCAACACAAGGGAAATCCATAACTGTTTAAGTGTGTCTGTGTGCAAAATGTGTTTTAGGGGCTCACCACTGTATTGCCATGTGATTCTGAGCCTGGCTGGCAAGAAAGACTAATTTTCCGGTCCAACCGTTCACGGGCTTTCTTCAATTAAGGCAGGGGTCGGTGAGAGAGCTCCACTCTGACATCAATTCTGATCAAGCGGGTAGAAGGGCAATGCTCTGGCAGAATGCGACTCATCTTGTTTACGTGTGTGTGCGTGTGCGTGTGTGTGTGTGGTCTTGGGGAGCGGGGGGGGGGGGGTTCTTAGCTGTGATTAAGAGAAAGAGTTAAGAAGTTTAAACTGCTAAACACACTTGAAATGTTGCTTTGACCTAAGCTTCCACAGTATCTCTTAGGAGGTACAAGCTTTCAGGCAGAGGAAATTAACGCGATTTTTACGTAAGTTACATAAGAGTGTGTATACACAGTGGCCACTATATTAGGTACACCTATTTCATTTCTTATTAACACAAATAGCAATTTAGACCATCAGATGGTCTAAATTGGTTTGATTATTTGCTGATCTAGGGTGGACAATGGGCAGGCTGGTTCAAGATGACAGAAAGGCAGTAGATCAAACAACCATTTATTATAACCAAAGTATGCAGAACAATCTCTCTACACACATGTTGAACCTTAACACAGATAAGCTAAAGCGGCAGCAGACCACTTTAGTTGCCATTCCTGTAAAAACAGTAAACTGAGGCACAGTTCACACAAGCTCAGCAAAGAGGTTAGTTATTTGACAACTTCCATTGCATTTCCAATTTTCCCAGCCACCACCAAAGTTTTGTTATACCCCCCCCCCCCCCAAACCAACCCTCAACTGTCCAGGAACCTTTGAAACTGAGCAAGCTGGACTGTGGACTGCAGCTTACCAAAGTATTGATGCTGACCTTGTCAATCCCTTTATGACCACAGTGAATCGTCCTCCAATCACTACCACTGTGAAAAGCAACATGTCCAAAAACTCAAATTTTTTACATTACTGTAAGTTCATCGGATTCCAATGGTCTCCACAATTACTATATCTCGAACCAATAGAGCACCTTTGGAATGGGTTGGAATGGATGATTTATATCATATTAAGCTTATTAAGTTAATATGGTTAAGAATTTAATTCAATTTTCATACGCAACTATAAACAGAGAGCATGAGGTCTTAACCAGAAATATAATTTGATCAAGCCCAGTGGGTGATCCTGTCACGGTCTGAGGTTTAGGTTGACCAAAGCACAGACAAGAGCTGGGCAGCAGCATGTTGTAGTAAGGCTGCAGCTTCATTCAAAAGGATTCAAAAAACTTAGCGAAAACACTGCAGGTACTAACATGAGTGAATCCAAAAACTTACATGAGTACTCTTTGCAGGAACGAAGCAAACACAGAACTTAGTCCTGGTGTAGTGAAGGGGCAGGAACCAGCATCGAACACATGAACCAAACTAACTAATATCCTAAGGGAATACAAAGGGCAGGTAATTCAAGGAACAGGTGTGACAAAAAAGCAGGGGAGGCAGAGGGAGCAGGTGAACCTAATAAGATTAAGACATGAGGAAAGGGACTAATTAACAAAACAGTGAAACAGACCTAAACGAAAACTATAGACCAAGATAAATAAAACATAGAATCAAGAATAAACATGAACTAAAGGAAACTGAGAAACTGGAGGTAACACAACAACTTAAGATCTAAGAACTTATCAAAAAGAAACCATAAAGAAACCCTGACTACAAAAGTAAACAAACCTAAACCAACACTGATAGAACAAACTGAGAATGAAGCAGAGGAAACGAGGACTAGAATAAAAGTAAACAATAACTAAAGCTAACCTTTAAAAGGAGGGACTGGAGAATAAAGATAAACTAGAGGAAACAGAGCTAAGAGAGACAATGAATATAAAGGGGACTAAAACTGAGTAATTAATAACTAAAAGAGGAAAACTAATGATGAGAGGAGTAACAGAAAAGAAACTAATAAATAGGAGAGTGCAAAGGAACCAATATAAAACATGAACATAAAACGAGTGCAAAGCTAAGGAACCAGAGGACTAAAAATAATAATAATAATAATAATAATAAAGAAACCATTCTAAGTACATAAATAGGAAAGAAACACCAAGGGAACTAAGGGCAAGAGGAGAACACACTGGGAGGCAAAAGGAAACCAGAACTGTCAGAAAACAGAAAGTAATAAACATGAGTACAAAACCACAAACAAGAAACATCTAGCAAAAGTAAACAAAACACAAAACCACAAACAAAGTCCAAATTGTCGCACCATGACAGATCCAAAGTGTAAGCAAAAGATTTTTGACTTAATTTTACATCTGTAAAACTTTACAGCCTCTGGCCGCTCAAACATTTGTTCCCTTCTTTACTGTGTACTACAATCATCCATTTCCATCACAATACTGAATGTAAAACTAGGCATACGAACAGGGCTGTTCATGGAAAACAACTTAATGATATTGAGGTAAATTTGGGGATCCTAATTTATGACCCTACATGTCAGCACAGCCAAAAATATATATTTTAAAGACTGACTTATATTGGTGATTTCATTTTCTATAGTTTTGCATCCACACAATGTGACTCCCAAGTTTCTTTCTTTTAAAAACCTAGAAATCTCTGGACAGTTATTTTAACAGAGTAAATACTTTCAGAAAGCATTCTAATAACATTTTGTTCTTTTAAAAAATGGAATCTAATGATTTTTTTTATTTGCAGTTACCTACCTCATCTCTGCCTTGAACACTGAATAAAAACTGTATCTCTGAATAAGGTGGGATACTGTTTTCTGAACTAAGAAACTTAAACTAACCCTAACTGACGGAACCATGATTGGCTGAAGAACAATTCATACCCAACCCTGTCCCACCCTTGAACCAAGATGGTCTGCAGGACAAAACATTTTTCTTTTACAACAAAAGGTCTGGTTTCGGAATATAGTCATATTTTAGATTTCTCTTATTTTATTCTTATTGAACAACAGAATGTCTCTATAAAATATTTTTTATTCCCCTGTAATTTTGATCATGCAGTTTCCTTTAAAACTCTCATCCTATTAACAGCTGTTACTCAAACAGATCTGTATTACAAAAACACTGTTTTTGATGCTTTAAAGTTCAAAAACACCAACATAACTTTTTTAAAGTGTACAATTTGAAACATTTCACTGCAAGGTGAGAAATTATCTGCACCCGTTCTGTTTTCTAACCTGGATGTATTAAATTGTCCTTCACCATCATTTTCAGTCATGCATAGCACAGACCTTGATAGCTTCATTAGAGAGAAATCACTTTGCTGCAACTGCACAGTGGGATTAAACACAGATGGCCAGTAACTTAGCCCTTTGGTTATTAGATAAAATCAAATTTGTGCAAACAGGAAGCTCACATGATCAACAGATTTGTCTGTTTTTTTTTTTTTTCAAAAGGAGCAACAATCCTGATTCAGCTCACATGATAGTTTATAACTACATTTTCTTTAAAAGGAGGAAACTGTGCAACACCAGTGTGGTTGCTGATTGACTTAATCAGATTAATTATACTTGAGATGAATAGCTCTCATTGACTGTATCACTAGTAATTTCTAAAATAAAGAGAATGAACCATATCTTTGACCTAAACAATCGTCATTTTAGGAATTATAAGTAGAAAATGCTGAGCCACAGCATAAACTTTGTTCAATGAATAAAGTAATATCCAGAGGGACGTTTTTAAGTTCAGTATCTACCTCAAGAAAGATGGAAAATACTGGTAAATTGCAAAAAACAGAGTATTAGAATTAACAGTTTACAAAGGCTTTGTTATGTCTGCATTAACTTTAAACCTAATCTTAATTCTACTCATACCCATAACAAACTTTATATTTATTTGATTGTAGCCCCAACTATCAATATTTTCTCTGAGAATACAATTACTAAACAAACATTTACCAAGCTACAGCATTGCTGCTTGTGTAAATACTGTTAACTTATGCAGGTATCTCAACCTGAACGAAAACAGTGAAACTAACTACACTAAAGGATAAAGACATTAACATTGTATGTGTTTAGTCTTTTTTTTGTTATTAGTTTTTAATTTATCACAAGTTTATTTTATATTATCAATGTACTGAGTTGTTTAGATGCTGTTTAGATGGTGCAAGGTAAAAATTAAAGACATTTTAAAATGTGATAAGTAACACCTACAAATATCTGAGTTGAATACACTTACATACAATTCAATGCATTAAAATGATACCAGTTTAATTCAACGTGTCCTACTTAGCACACCAAAAAACTGGATTGAATTTTCACATCAGCTCTTTTCCTGACCATACCCTGCTAAGCCCCAGTTTACTTCGGATTAAAAGTGCAGTTTAATATTAAAGAAACACCCAGAAAGTCTATGGTTTCTACAGTCTCTTAGAGGTCATGCAGGTCCTGAAAAGTTTAGGGCAGTCTTAATCTGGTGTGACAGAGATCTAATCAGGTGACTGGAGAGCAAATGTTACTATATAGTGCTCCAAAAGACCCAGAGAACCAAAAGAACCAGACTCAAATGATGCCATCTGAAACCATCTGCCTTAAAGGGCTATTTCAGAATTTTAAAGTGGGGTTGTGTTAACAGGGTGTGATCAGTCAGTAGCTTAACTTCAGTAGATGAGTCTTTTATCATTTTCACTTTGATGGAACAGATTACATTTTTCAGCCAACAGCTAGAATGAGAAGGAGCATAACAAAAGAGTAGAAGTCATCTTTTGTCATGTTAAAACTACTCTAGTCTCAAAAATACCATTGCTCATCATGTAGATGCTATTTTATAAAATCTTGTAACGGCTACCATTTATGTCTTAGATGGATATTAACAAATTAAAGTCTAAATCTAAATATAGTTATTTAGACACCAGCATCAAGACAACAACATCCTTTCACACATACTTATAAAATGGAATACGGTAAGTGTATACTGTCAGAGGAGATTTGTACCTTGTTGAACCTTGATGAAGCATGTTCATCACATATTTTATGTTATAAACAAAACATTTTTAATTGAACTCTTGATTTTGCATGGAGCCAAAGGAAAGAGACAAAAAATTTAAAAAATATTATTTTTTCTGTGGATGGTACTGAGATATGGTTAACTCTTTTGTTTCACAGCAACAAGGTCTCTTCAAATCGTGTCTTTGCATGCCCTGCTGCACAGTGTTTGCATGTCTTCACTATGCATGTGATGTTTTAATCACAATGCTGTGTAAAAACATGCAAGTTCAGTTAATAAGCACAAATATATAAGTGTGTGTGTGGGTATGTGTGTGTGTGAATGGGACTCTTTCAGGGTGTTTCAGGAAATTCTGATGATGTCTTTGAGATAGATAACCATTTACCAATTGACATTAGTTATTGGGCTCTATGTTACTGCATCTGAATCTGACTAATTGACTAGATTATACTGTACTGTATTGAACTGGACAGATCTGAAATAAATTTGGACTGTATAATCTGGATGCTATATAATTGAGTTAGAGTTCGACCTTGTTATCTAGTAATCTAGTGCCGGAAGATGACCATTACAAACTACACTGAGGTGAATTAAAATTTCATTTTTGTCTTACTATTTTAAAAGTCATGTTTTTTTTTCCAAAAACATGACTGTTAGCTTAATTGGTGTCTCTATATTGCCCTTAGGTGTGAATGAGTGTGTGCATGGTTGTTTGTCCTGTATGTCTCTGTGTTGCCCTGCGATGGATTGGCGACCTATCCAGGGTACCCCGCCTCTCGTCTGTAGATTGCTGGAGATAGGCACCAGCTCTCCCATGACCCACTATGGAATAAGATGAATGAATGAATGAATAAATTACTATTAAGTTCCCGTCATGCTTCATGAACAGATTTATCTGATTTTAATTTGCATATCAATAAAAATGCATGCTATGTTGCAATATAATATTTCCTAACTTATGCATTACTAAAATACAACAAATTATCTGAGCTAAGGACCCAGTGTCCATTCATGTTTAACATGAACACACTAAACCTAGATAAATACATTTTAAATAAACAAACTTAGAACCGTCCCTTTATTCCCAACAAGTAACAGTGCGGACACAAGTCCACTGTTTGAAATTATGTGGAGATCCTTGGGTACTGTACTATACTGGCTGTATGTATTGTGTGATGTATTTGAAATACTGATTGAAATCTCTTTTTAATGTGATTTTTACACGTGTTTTGTGTTTTGTTCCATATGTTTTGTTCCTTTTTTATGGTATAAAATTTTATATTTAAATGGCCTATAAAGAAATGTTATTTTAAACTAAAATAAGTTGCACAATAACACTAGCTCACTTGACATTAATATTACATGATAGAATGCTACATATTCACTGAAACTACTGTACTTGTTACCAAACTCAAAATCATCCATCCTTTTTCTATACTTGCCTCTTCCGGAGGAAGCCGGAGTACACGGAGAGAACACACACATGCAGAGAACATGTAAACACCATGCAGGAAGACCCCCTGCAGGGAGAGCCAAACCATGGACCTTTTGCTGCAAGGCAACAGTGCTACCAACTGCGCCACCGTGCAACCCAAACAAAAACATGTGGAGCAAACATTTTCTAGCTGTATCAAGGCAAGAAAGTTTTTATCTCCACCTTTAATCCCCTGAAAACAGTTAAGCTTAATGAAACAAAAGGAGGCTCATTTTCCCTCCATAATAAGCATGTTTACCCACATTCTGACAACAGTTTAAATGCATGGGACAGTTGGGGACTATTTAGTCCAAACAACACTGAATGATAATAGAAACCAACATCGAACACACCTAAATGTGTCAGGATCTCTGCTACTTATCATGGAGCACATAATGAGCACTGTAGCCCACATTACGACTCCATCCATAATATTTTTACAGCATTGCTGCTGCAGCCTCTGGGACAGACAGTGGCCCGTTTAATAAGGTTTATAGTGATATATGCCTTCCCACACCCTTTCATCAGTCTCTAAATTGGCACTAAGGCTGTTCTAGCTGACCTATTTACTCATTGTTCTTTTGATCTGGTTAATACGGGGACATTGTGGTGGCATACAACCATACACCCACAACTATGCACCCACATGTGAAGATTTAATGTTTTTTATTACCATGGTGGTAGGAGGCCAAGACTGAAGTGGCTAGAGATAGAGGAAAATTGCTTTATTTTCTTAAAAGCTGCAACATTCAAATATGCATATTTAGATGCATGAGCCAAAGCCAGGCATAGATATGGGAAGTAAAAACAACAAAAAACAAAAGACAAAAAGCAGCGTGCGTGTGTGTATGGGCAGGTGGGCATGCCTGTGTATCATGTGGTCAGATGTACAGTTACGGTTTCTGGGTCTGGACCTCCAGGTATTAGTGTAAGGCTGATGAGAAGGATATTTCATTTCTGCCCTTCAGGCTTCTGTGCGCCAGTGTAAATCCATGTGTGGCAATGTGTGCATGTGGGTGGATAGATGTGTGTGTGTTTTGAACTCAGCTGAGCAGGTGGTGAGATATCGCCTTAATACGGCAACAGGGCAGATGGCAGAGCATGCCACCTGCATCCCCCTTTAGACCTTCAGGACAGGCCCCTACATCACCTCACTGACCATACACTGTGCATACGGTGACACCAAAACTCACAGATGAGCAGACACATATGGGATTTAACATCTTTACAGTGTTAAATTACACAGTAGAAAATCATCACATCTTAATAGGTGTGCAAAGAAACTGGGTTCTCCATCATTTTAAGAAATTAGAGATAAATTATCCAATAATCACAAACTGTGTTTTAAAGAATAAATAATTATTTTAAAAATAATTCAGTCCAAATTTCGCCAATCCATACACTGTGGGTTTTTATGTTTGTCTATTTCTATGTTTGTCCTAAAACAGAAAAACACGGCACATGGCAATTCCATGTGGAACAATCTAGTTCAGGTTTTATAAACTATTTTAGATTTTAGGTCAGAGATTATCAAATGCATTCCTGACTAATGTAAAAAATATAGCCATTTAGTTTAGTACTTACAGAAAGCTTTGAGGCAAATGCTAACTTTAGCATCTTCAGAACAGTTATCTAATCTTACATTGGTCACAAATTATTTGTATGTTGTTCTTTACTTTTTCACTGTTTGTTTTTATGCTAGGTACCCACAGTGCTACCACACATCAGATTAAAAAGTGATGGAAGCTTTGAGCCAGGCCAACGAGCAGTCTATATTTATTAGACAACCCAAGAACTACTTCCTCTCTTACTTCAAAATAAAAGTATTAGGCATAGATAAAGGATCCACATCTTAAAACACTCACCATCATATCCTGGGACAATAATTATAATGGAGAAAATGACATAATGACAGCAAATTGATAGGGTATCGTGAAACAAGCTTTGTGTAAAACATTTTAATTATGAGAGCATTAATATTAACATATTTATAAATTTGACATAATGAGCTTTTACCGTAATTGCACTACAACTGCTGTTTTAAAATTGCCTATTTGAAAATAGTCTTTTTTTAGATCTGTATTATTGTTTGTGACTCTCTAAATGAATACATAGATAGATGTATTGCCAAAAAGCATGTGAAGATTTTTTAAACACCTTTCTCTTCTTCTCTCGGTGGGGCCAGACGCTTTTCCACTCTCTCCTTGATCCTCCCCCATTTTTTGTACTGCTTCAGCTTTTTGTCTATGTTTTTCTTAGAGCCTCTGTTCGCATATCCTCCTAATTTGTTCATAATGGATTTGGTCAGCTGGTCTCTCGACGCAATCAATCAAATTTTCTCGACGGGAAGACAGGGTAAAGGGGAACCCTCTTGTCCAGACGGGACATTCTTCTCCGGATATGCAATGGGTTCCTGGCAGCAGTGGAAGATTGTATGCCTGACAACAATGTCAGTCGAGGACGTGGAAGATTTGTACATAATTGGATTTCTGATAACAGGATTTCTGCTTTTTGGAGTTGGCGGTTACCTGGCTTATCGAAAGATTTGTTAAACATCGGCATCTGTTCAAAGCACTCCAAAGCTGCCTGGGATGTTTGAAGGGATCTTTAGAGCTCGCAGTACTCAGACTGATTTGTTAAGAGAGCAGACTCGCAAGCTGGACGCGATCCTTAGAATCGCAGGCTGGCTGCGTTTCCCTGACTCAAAGGTGATATGATTTAATCTTGGAGAAAGTTGTTTGCTCAGGATCTACTGAAAGTACCAGAATTTTGGCTATTTGGATTTGAAATTGACAATGCCAGTAAGACTTTGAAGGCAGGCGGAAAATCACAGTCGGCCTGAACCAAAACGTTTATTGTTTATTGTCTAATTCAGGCGCCCTGATATGGCTTTCACAGGCTTCTTATCAAAACATTTCTCATGGATTTTCTGTAAATACGATGCTCTGCCCCAGCAAACCCCCTCATCTGTGAACTGAACTGTATGGCTGTTTGATAAAACTTCCATCTCTTTTTCAAGGACAATGGCACCTTCATCAGTGTTGACAGTCTAATTCTTTGCACACATGATCATACTTAAATATTGGCACCCTCACGAGTCCACCATGCCCCTGCAAAAACTTTGCTTATGTGTGTTGCTTTCCCATGCTCCTTATTTTTACCTAAATGTGGATTTCATTTCCTTATTTCTTCTCCTTTTCATAGATTCTTGGATTTACCAGTGAAAGGAAAATAATACTAGTTTCTTAAAAATTTGAACAGGGGCTGTTTTTACACCAGTGACTCAGCTTCCTTAGTTAGAGCTCGGTGATTGCTTGGTTGAGTTTCGGTGGATGCGAATGACTGTTATTATTGGACTACAACTGCATTATACCAGCGAACCCAAGGATCATTCTCTCTAAGCACGGGAGGCTTTCCCCTACATAGAGGACTTAGTGATGTAATTACCTCTTTAGGAAGATTGGTTTAGAACCAGCACCCTACCAGTAAAACCCAAAGGATTATTAATGTTATCTGTGTCATTGTAATGTTGGCCAGAGGTTTTTAGATTTCTCAGAAGGATTTTTAGATTTCTTAGAAGGATCATTTGGTTTGTTTTTCTGTGTTTGTATCTGTGTTTATTTTCTTTGTGATTGCATTGTAATTGTATCTACAGCGCTTTGAGTGTCACGTTACTGAAAAGCGCTATATAAATAAACATAACTTACCTTACCTTACCTTACTTTTACGGCAATAAATACCTCCAAATATAATAATACAATTTTAGGTCCATAGAGTCCATCTCTAGTCCTTTAGTTCCCCTCTACAGGCATCAATGCAAAAGACATTTCAATATTATTTACTGTTAAGCCCAAAATAATTCATACCACAGGTAAACTGAGGTTCAAAGCAATGTTTTAATTTAACCAACATGTATCTTCCATTCTGAAGTAACATGTTGGTCATGACTTGAATCTACGGAAGAAGATAAAGATTACGATGATGGCAGGAGGCCTTCCAACCTAAGATATTTGGAGATCATCACTAAAGGTACATTTTCAAAATAATAGTTTGAACATTGAAAGAGCAGGTCAGCAATTCTAAGAAGGGTTTGGCTGCTGTAAAGCCATTAAATATTTTTTCCTCGTGTATTGACAAGGGTATAAAGAATTACTGAAATGTATTTTGAGTACAATTTAAATTTTGTAATTTGAGAGATGCCAGGCTTATTTCAAAACAGATACCAACTTAACTGAATGACAATAACTTTAAATCTAAATCTGCCAATGAGATCAATAATCATGGGGTTCAAACAACAACTATTTAGTAGTAATACTATTATTTTGAATATAAAATAGTTGACAAAACATCTGACAAAATGCCCTACATATCATGTAGGATTTGTTTTAACTGGGCAAAGTCAAAGAATTTATTTAAGATTTAAATTACTCCAAAAACTAAAGGGAGACTGGCCAGGTTTGTCATATGTGGTGTTGGTTTTGCAGACTAGTGTTTCTTCTCCCTGAACAAGTAATGATAAGTTTAATCTTCTGCCAAAAATAAAATAACAAACGACAAAGCAGAAAAATAAATGATGAAAAAATCTAAGAAAAAATAGTTTGGCGACATATTTAACATTGTCTTGCATCATGTCTTCTTTTAACAAGAATGTTTTGGAACTAAGAAGACCAATATTAAAAGTTCTAAAAGTTGAATTTTTTTCTTAGACGCTTGTTAGTCAAAACTCTTTTTATACAGGTTCAGAAAACATTCAATGTTTTCAGCTTGTTTAGTTCAGCAGTGTAAAACCCCCAAAAAGGCCTTTGTCAAATAAGACAAAATGTGGATGGAGCATTTTGTTCCAAAACTTATATGGTCATTATTGTTCTTCTGTTAATGGTGGCTCCACTAAGATTAGATGGTGTGTGAAGTAATGCACTCTATACGATAAGAAATGCTGGCATATCAAGCTGGATGTTATTTTCCCTTTAGAATAAAGGGTATTTTATCTGTGTTTCACAATAGATTTGTTGTGATCTCATAATGATGTGTCAGTTTTATCATTAAATATTTCATGAATGTACATATTTCCAAATAAATATTTGATTTAAATGTTTAGAGAATGATTTATCTGACAAAGAAAGAGTCCAACATTTAGGGATTTAATTGTAGCTTGTTTGTTTTAGTAAGATTATGCAAAAACTACAAAGATATGGAAATTGAAATGGATCAGAAGTTTATGAAAATTTTATGAAATTTTCATTGGTACAGTGTCTAAAGTTATCAATTTACACAGTTGGCACTGCAAGAAGTTAAGCTTAGATGTCCTTAACGCCAGATTAACACAGCACTGTTAACACAGCCCCATGGTTCTAAGTTTAGAGAATTGTATTACTGTGTCAAACCAAGCATGCTCTAGTACTCACTAAACAGGTTTTTTTCTCTACAACTGTGTGTGATATCAGCAGTGCAGTCAGAAGGCATAAAAAATCTGAGCTGCTTTCCCTGGCTTGTATAGCAAATATGCGCAATTTGGAGGTGTTCTGTTTATCCCAGCAGTTACAACAGGGCAGTACAGTAATTTACTTGTAGTTCTGCAAACCCAGTGGGGGAGTGAAACGGTTGCAGTCATGACATGACTGCCAGTCATGCTTAGAAATTCCTCACAGGCCACTCCATGGCAGTGCACATAGGCTGCTCAACATGCATTCAATGTGTAAGCCATCCAGGCTCCACCAAGGTGCATCCAAGAAATGTCCTGCCACCACAAAAATAAAACAGCAGGATTTCACCACAAGTTTTGCACATGCTCAGAACATTTGGGGAATCAGAGCATGGCGGTGGTGCTGGGGTAAATTGTGCGACCCATGTACGAAGGCTATAGTCCTCGTTGGCCCGTTGATCTTTGCCCAATGTCTTCCCCTCTCTCTCCACCCCATTTCCTGTCTGTCAACTTACAAAATATAGGCCACAAGTGCCACAAAATAAAAATTTAAAAAAACATTCAGGGAATATTAATCATACGTAATGGGGAGCACACTGTCCTTATGATGCACCCCAGAATACCTCTGCAAGACTCTGGAAAGATCTTTGGCTGATTTCTCTTTTAGGTTGAAAAGCAGTTTTTGTACAATGATAAGTGGCCTTACACTCTACTAATGTAAATTACTTGACCTTATAGGAGAAAATGTAAATGTTTTTGTCACAAGGGTATAATTTTTTCCCTTCCATTGACAACACCAGCTCTTTATATTTGTTACTCTGAACAGGACAAAATAGTTTTTTTACCAATAAAACTGCATTTGTCTTTTTTCTATTAAATGTTCAACTGCCTCACTGCTGAGACCATCCTAACTATCATAGGGTGACAGGGGTATTGGAAAACTTTTCACAGTTTTCAAATTCTGACCCTCAAAATAACTTGCTTCCAAGATCTAGACTGAACAGCATACCCAAATTTTTGGAATCGCTGAAATAGATGGCCCACAGTGTGAAGTTTACCAGGCTAGCACTGGCTAACAGGTAAACAAACATGAAACAGTTACACGTAATTATACCTACACATGTGGTCAGTTTACAATTTACAAAATAAATGTGTGATGTTGATCTGTGGGAAGGCAAGAGGCTACCAGCTGAGCCATAAAAACCCAAACATTTTTGCAGTAATATGGAGAACATTTAGTTCTCTCTAGGTACTCCGGCTTCCTCCCAAAGACCAAAAACACAACAATTAGGTTAATTGGTCTCTCTAAATTGCCTTTAGGTATAAATGGGTGGGTGCATGCTTGTTTGCCATGTGTGTCTCTGTGTTGCCCTGTTATAATCCTGACCAGGCTATACACCGCTCCTCACCCGTAGACCGCTGGAGATAGGTACCAACTCCCCCGTGACCCTGTACGGAAAAAGTGGGCATAGAAGATGGATGGATGGATGGATGGATTGGATGGATGGATGGATGGATGGATTTTTGCAAAAATCTAGACAGCTTGTTATACTCTGGATATCACATGACTCCAATTTCCATGTGATTATCATTAACTCAGTTACACTTGGTATGTGAAATAGTGGTTGTGACAACTGTGCCCTTGTTTCTATCAAAAGATAAATTAAATTGAGCATTTTGGTAATTTCCTTTATCTCCCTTTTGACTTAAATATGATTATGACCGTTTAATCAGGTTTAGAGCAAACAAAGACAGCACCAGTGTGTTTTCTATTTCCTCTGCTCTAGCAGAGATATTCAGTCTCACTTCTGAGCTCACAAAAACATAGGCTTTGTTATATTATGTGATGTTATATCTTTCTTCTCCTACTATTACAAACAGCCTCTTTATGTATCAATTTATATACATGAAAGGTCATTTCAGTGAATGTAATGTGCTAAATAGTCATCCGTAGAATCTTTTTTTGTACTGTCTGTTTGTTTACATCTGCTGCCACCCACTTTAAATCCTTTCCACCGATTAATTTGAACTTTGAAAGCACATTGCCCAGCTCTGAGCAAAAGCAAGAGACTCTTTGATGCAATATGCTCTGTAATTATACCCATATGAATTTGCGTTTGATAAGTTTAAGTGGTTAATTTTCTTTTCAACTTCCATTTGGGCTGTTCTGTGGAAAAAAAGTCAGGCATGCAGGAAGAGCTTGATGGAAATTTTAGTTTTTTTTCCAGATCCAAAACTGAACAGGCTTAGGCTTAGGCTTGGGCTGCTGGAAGACATAATGACCACTTTCACCCTCTTCGCTACATTCTCACACTACTCTCCAATTTTGCATTATTTGCTGTTATTTCAGCTTTTAACTTTGTTCTCTCTTTTCTCTTCCTAGAAGCTACATCTGGCCTGACTTTGTGTCTACCTGTGACACCTTTCTGGAGAGGGGCATCGTCCGAGCTTCTGCTGGCAACAACTTAATGCTCATCCTCTACCGATGATCCACATGGCCCTGTCTTTTAGTGTTTAACCCTTTCTCTCTCCTAGAAATGGAGTTACAGCTTTTACTGTAACTAATTATATGTGCTCTCTTTCAGACTCTAACCTTGAAAACTGGCTCAGAGTTTATATGTTCTTTCTTTCTAGGTGAAACAACTAAAGAAGCTACATCCATTAACATTTACTTTTCCTTCCCATAGAAAGTACTCCTGGATCAGTGTTTCTTTGTGTCTCTGCTCTGTTCTCTCTAACCCCCAGTCGGTCGTGGCAGATGGCCGCTCACACTGAGCCTGGTTCTGCTGGAGGTTTGCTCATCCGGGAGGAGGGAATGCTGCAAGTCACTGACTGGATGCAATCTGCTGGGTTTCCTTAGACAGAAAAACTTTTTATCCAATTTGAATAAATAACTAACTCTGACTGCACTGTTCAATGGTTAGGACTAATTGGAATGTATGTACCTGACTTTTGTGAAGTGCCTTGAGACAACATGTGCTGTGAATTGGTGCTATATAAATAAACTGAATTGAATTGAAAATTGAATTGAATTGAATTTGATCTGCTTTTCACAATATAGTTCAAGAACTATAAAAAAAAGTATTTTAAATCAAAGTGTATTATTACGTCTGATAGTAGAGTACAACGTTTTAACCAATGTGACGTATCACTAAAATAGGTTGAGCAAAGCTAGTCGGGCAGTTTAATTCTTATGATTAGCACCATTTGTTAGTTTAATTAATATAATGTCAGTAAATGCTAAATACCATTGTTTGAACCTATACTTGAACCAAACTAGCACTAACTTTTTGCTCCATGTTAGCCATGAAGTCTCTGAACCATTTAAGCTGTTTCCAGAAATCTTTTAACCAAATATTTGGAATGTGCTACACATATACAATACTCTCAATAAAATATGTTTGTCATGATATGATTCTATTTCTGTATATGCATTCATTAACTTCGGAATACATCCCTAAGCCTAGTGATGGAAACTCCACCTCCTTTTTTAGAGAACTGGTTCTTTTAGCCCGGCTCACTTATAGCGTTTTTCCACCAAAGGAACTCTCATTCATAACTGGTTCGGTTTGCTTGCTTTCGAACTTTGGTTATTTTGTTTAGCACCGGCGCACAGTTATACCAGTGGACGTTACACAACATAGATGTGAGACAGCTGAGCTTGCTGAGCAGCACATACTTTTCCTTTTACTGTAAAAAGTGAGCATTAATAAACTACAGTTAATACGGAAAAGGAGATGACAACTCCATGCAAGAACAATGATGTTGTACTTGTTGTACTATGTTTTCGTTTGCATGTGTTCAGCATCCGCAAGTGTTACACAAACAAATAAGTAATTATACAATGTGTTTAGTGAGTTTTTGAAAACATATAAGTAATGTTTATATGGTATGGTCTTCATCTTCGCCAGCATACTTGTTGCTTCCATTGTCTGCAACTTCAACCCACCAACAGGTGACATTGCGGTTCACGCAGAAAAGCCGAGAAATCTGCAGTGCCCCAATTGAACCAGAGTTTGTGCTCTGGAACCTCTATTCGTCAGTTAACACTTTACAGGTTCAAAATCACGCTTGGGAACCAGAATGGGCTCTGAACTGCAGAGGTGGAAAAGAGGTCCTAAAAGAGTGGGCTCCTTCTGCTCCAGAACGGCACTTAAAATTTTTGTTACTTGCATAAATTAATTGCCCACAATAAGGTAAATAGACGTGCAATGAATTATTAATCTGAAATGCAGCAAAACCAAGATGCCAAGAGACAGAGAGTCTCATTTTTGTTGTGAATGCACCGAGTGAATGCCTGACACAAAGTCAGTCAGTCATTTTCTATACCACTTCTTCCACAGCGGGTTGCGGGGAAGCTGGTTCCTATCTCCAGCAGTCTATGGGCGGGAGGCGGGTACACCCTGGACAGGTCACCAGTCCATCGCAGGGCAACACACAAACAACCATGCACACTCTCATTCACACACCTAAGGGTAATTTAGAGAGACCAATTAACCTAACAGGCATGTCTTTTGGACAGTGGGAGGAAGCTGGAGTACCTAGTGAGAACCCACGTATGCACGGGGAGAACATGCAAACTCCATGCAGAACGACCTCCAGCCGGGAGTCAAACCCAGGACCTTCTTGCTGCAAGGCAACAGTGCTACCAACTGCGATACCGTGCAGCCCTCCTGACACAAAGTTCCCATGTAAATCTCAAAAAAGCAATCTGGTACTCCTGGTTTGTCTTCAAATCTGCCCCCCAAAGCCTTAAAAATCACCAAACCACTGGATGTCCCGTGTAGCCCAGAGACAAAATCATTGGCCCAATAGACTAAGAGAAGATTTGGGGAATGGATGGACTGTTAAATAGCATTGAGGAAGTGCAAGGTGACTTAAACACGCTAACAACACGATTGGCTGGGGCGTAGGACCGAATAAATACAAATGAGGATGACTTAACAAAATTAAGACAGCTATGAACACACTAGTAGTAAAAGTGGATGATTCAGAAAACTGTACACATAGCTCAAATCTCCGCTTTGTGGGTCTACCAGAGTCAACAAAAGCTAGTCACGTGTGGTCATTTGGAAAAGTGGGTCCCTGAAGTGCTTGGTGCTTGGTGCACACAATTTTCCCAGTACAATACTAACTGGAAGAGCTCTTTGAGTTGGCAAGATTGATAACGCGGAGCAGCCCCTACAATATGCTACACACCCCAAGATGGGGGCTACACACCCCAAGATGGGGTGTGTAGCCGATTTTTGGAAGTTTAACTAGGTATAGCTTGCTCATGGAAATCAGACAAGCCATGTGTTACAACACAATTTTTGAGGGGACTGGCTCATTATTCTGCCTTAGAGAAGGCTAGCTACACTATGCTTGACCAGTTTTGGACTATATGGAACATTTTACTTGATTTTCTTAAGCATTACAATTTTGATGTTTATGGCTGGATTAATGAGACATTCAACATATTGTTTTTTTTTTATGTTACCAGTGTTATATGTATGGTTTATATTGCATAGATGTGCTGATGATTCAGATTTTTTTGTCTATATGCTACTGGTTTTGTCACAATAGACATTTATTTTAACTTTTGGAGGCCACATTTCCTCTGATGTCTAGTGGTATTGAATGTGTCTAGTTATGTATGGCAATATAAATGTTTAAAAAACATTAAAGCCATGTTGACTTCCTACATGCTTTCTTTTACAAATTGTTTTATTAAAAAAACTGAATATCCACATAAAAAAAAACATGCAAAATTAATAACTGACTCTCAATCACATTACATAGTAAATTGCATTAAAAATACACTATTCTGAGTTGTTTGCAGGGCTTTAAGGACCCACAGGTGCAGAGGATATGCTCCAGCTGAAATGCATTTGCATATTTAATGCAATCAGGCACCTAAACACCTGATTTTGAATGAGTATGACTCTTCTGAAACACTCCAAAGCAAATATACAGGGGTTGGACAATGAAACTGAAACCCCTGTCATTTTAGTGTGGGAGGTTTCATGGCTAAATTTGACCAGCCTGGTAGCCAGTTTTCATTGATTGCACATTGCACCAGTAAGAGCAGAGTGTGAAGGTTCAATTAGCAGGGTAAGAGCACAGTTTTGCTCAAAATATTGAAACGCACACAACATTATGGGTGACATACCAGAGTTCAAAAAAGGAGAAATTGTTGGTGCACGTCTTGCTGGCGCATCTGTGACCAAGACAACAAGTCTTTGTGATGTCTTAAGAGCCACGGTATCCAGGCTAATGTCAGCATACCACCAAGAAGGACGAACCACATCCAACAGGATTAACTGTGGACGCAAGAGGAAGCTGTCTGAACGGGATGTTCTGTTATGATTCTGGCACGTCTGCCTGCTCTGCTCTCACTCATGCAATCAACTCATCTGCTTCACCTGTCTGCTGCTGCGCAATCACCGTCATGCCACACACCTGTGGAGCTGCAGTTATATACAGCCCTCTGACAGGCAGACGGTGCCAGATTTTGGAAAACATTT
>JAHHUM010003017.1:111989-210554 GCA_036173005.1 Crenichthys baileyi
GACTGGGAGGGTAGGTGTGTCTTTCTCTGTGTCTGGGATGGTGTATCAGGACTTTCATAGAACAATTTTTTGTCTTCCTTTTTCAATGTTTGGTGGTAAGCCTGCTTATGAAAGGCTTAGCACTGCCAGGCTCTATACTAGTAAATGTATAAAGTCATAAACAATAGCCTATAATTACAATTACACCTTCTTTTACTTGCTCACATCCAAAAAAGAAGAACTACTGCATTAATGGTTTATGTAGATTTCAATAATACTATGGTTAATTTGTTGAAATTATTGAATGTTAAACCATTTTACAATTTAAAATAATGTGCACTTGAATAGTAAAACAAAAAAACAGAAAGATATTTTTATTACTATTTCAGGAAATATATTAATGATTGCAGATTTTATTCACCAGTTTCTAAATGTCACTGTTTATTTTATTACCCAGCAACTGATTAACTAAGCACAAACCAAAATACCAACTACACCATTTGCATTCCAATGAAGATCTTTGACCCAAATGTCATAAATTTAACCAGTCAAATGCCACATCCCTGTTGCAGGAACATTTGTTTTTGGCTAAATTAAGTTCATTGTGACAGTCTTGACTTTATACTTTCTCGTTTATGAGTACAGAATTTTAAATAAATTTTTAAGATCATTCTTTTGTACAGTTGAGGGAAGTTCATACGAGTTAAAAATGGGGCTATTTTTAGCAGCCCTAAAAAATATTTGTATTTATATTCAAAGACTGTCCAGATTTTAATGTCAACTATCCATTTTGTAGTATATTTCTATAAATTAATACACAGGCTACATATATAGCTTTTGTGTTAATCCTACCCATGCTGCAGACAAATTAGTTGATTTTTTTTGAGCCATTTTTAACCAGATTACAAGATGAACTAAGTATCATAAAAAATAGTAAGGCTATATTATTTTATTATGTAATGTTGTTATATGTGTTTTATTTTTTATTAGACTAAGCATGTAATTATTCAGTTCATTAAATGAGATGACATTTTATACTTTCAGAAACTTTGATTCTTCTTCTTTTCTTTAAAAATAGATTAAAGGTTTCACAAATTAAAACAGTGTTTCAAATAACCTGAGTTTAGAATATTTCACTTGAGGTTTGAAAGTTTAACTTTGGGTTGATTCACCGAGGTAATGATGAGAAAGACTCTCTCAATTCATGAAATACTGCAAAATTTAAATATCACAAGCTCTTGTGCTATAACTTTACAAAACTAGAAAAGACTTAAGCTGCTTTCACACAGCTTCCTACTGCCCCATGTATGCTGGCATACTGAAAAACACATGCTGCATGGGTCTTAATATGAAAAACAATAAGAGGATCATGTGAAGTCATGTCTTTGAAATAAGTGTATTCCTTTTGATGCTCTCATGGTTAGCGTGTGTGTGTGTGTGTGTGTGTGTGTGTGTGTGTGTGTGTGTGTGTGTGTGTGTGTGTGGTTTGTGTTTGGGATCAAGGATGTGGAATCCAGGCTGTTGAACTGCATCAGAACTATGCTGTTCTGTCACCATCTTGTTTTACATGTTTTGGTTAAAGGATCAACTGACTGAGAAACAGATTTCAGTGCCCCCAAGTGTTCACATAATTATTATCAGTTTTCAGAATCTGTTTTAAGCTCCCAGAATGCTGAGGTGAGTGAAGTTCTGCCTAGCATAATGTACCATGTAATGTTATTACTGGGTCATTGCTGCAATGTCTGATTCATGCTGCTGGAGAGCAGCTGTGCTCATACAACTCTGTTTTGTATTGCATTGAGTGGATGTACTTTATATTTTCTTATTTTATCAGTGGTTTATCAGACTGGTTTGTTGCAGTTTCTTTGGGATCACTGGTATATTGTTGTTTGTTTCCCAAACCCAATGATCCTGGAAGTCACTGGTTCATCCAATGCTTGGAGGAAACACTTGTCAGGCCACTACTTCAACAAGTTTTTTTAACGCACTCTGAAGCACCATCACAATTGAAGTTGTAGAAAAGTTCCACATTTAACATGCTAAAAAAATGTCCAGGTTTGTTTTAGTATTTGGAGTAAACTCATATTTCCACAGAAAAGACTTTCTCCATTTAATGAGGACATTTGTCAAAGACAAGCAACATATTTTCCTCACTTCACTGCTCCTAACACAGAACCACCTCACTACACTCGAATATGATGTACTGTATATTTAATTGGGCCCAGGTGCTCTTCTTTGTCTTCCAACTTTGTGATTACTCTAATATCTTGTTTGTTCAGGAATGTCTATACGATGAATGACCAGAGTCAAATTAACTGAATAAAATAGGTCAGTTTTTCAGTTCACAGCTTTATCCAGACCTCTCTAAAGAAACAAATGTCCCATAATCGAGTTACTGGGAGCAGAACAACCACCTTTCCAGCTAAAGGATTTTTAATTTGTTCTGTATCATAACCCGTACAGAACACGGAGCAGAACAACTGAGGGCTATTAATCTCAGAGGGTGAACTTTCACTGCAATCTAAAACAAAGGTTCTCCTCACACCCACACACACACATTGCACAACATTCATACACATCCTCTGAGTCAGACATGATGGATGTCCTCCTTTTTCTTCAGCTTCTCATCATCACAGCATGTGCAGCACAGAGAAGAATGGAGAAAACACTTATGACTTATAACATTTTGTCTCTTTCTTTCTTCACCTTCATCCTCACAATTCTGTCTTTGGGCTGTTCTACCTCACACCCATCTACTCTGAAAGAAATCAAAGTCACTCACATCCATTATAATAAATACACTGTATTAGTTTCACTGATTGCTGAACATCACTGTGACTACGTTTACCATGGAGTGATTTAACACATTTCTTTTGTGCTTATTCCAGTTCCATTCTCATTAAACTCATTAAACCTTTCAGTTTCTCCAGTCAATGTGAATCACTCCATAGTTCAAATAAATCTCTTCCCAAACTTGGAGTGACCTCACACGTCTCCTACAGCTCTGTTGTCTGTTCTGAAGGTAGGTAAGGTAGATAGGTAAGACACACAAAATGGAAATATAATATATGTATAATGTAATATAATAAAATGCCTAAGTCTTATTTTGATCAAATTTAATGTTTACACGGTACATTTTCTTTGCATTTTGTTATGTTTAAACTTGGATGGTAAATATACAACACCCACCACTATTATTGTTGTTCCTTGTAAAGATAATTAAAGAGCCTAAAAAATAAATCTACATTTTACTGCAGTAGAAAACCTATTTGTTTTTAATGACAAAGTCATTAAAAACAAATAATCAAAGCACTGGCTTCATACTTATTAGCACTACTAACATATAAAAACCAGTGATGTGGAGATGTATTTTCCCCCTATAGATATCTTCTGCTTTAGTTATTCTGTCAAAGTTAAATGTTTCAGATTATCAAACTGATTTTAATACCAAAAAAAGATAAACTGAATTGAATAAAAACATGAAGTTTTCAAATTATTTTAATTAATAATACTTTTCTCAGCATCATATAGGGAATAGAGGCCCGCCGTGCTTAGCTATTCTTAAAATGGGAAGGTTTATCAAAAGTTTATCTTGGCACTGCGCAGGAGGATGGTAAGGGACGTAAGAACATCTCAAAGGCTCACACCAAGACAGCATCTTAAGTTTACCAAGTCTCCATAACAAATGTAAGATAAAACCTAGATGGTTACTGTTTTTTTTGGAAAGCATGCCAGGAAGAAGCCTTTTTCTAATCTTACCATCAAAATAGGGGGGATGTTCCCTAAACACTGTAGAGACTTTAACTAGAACTGTAAGTTTTAGTCTGATAAGACACAGATTCAGCTTTTCAGCAACAAACACTCCAGGTTTGTCTAGCATAAAAACGAGGAAGGATATGTGGAAAGGCATCTCATGCCAACTGTTAAATATACCGGATGATCTGTGATGCGTGTGTGTGGGGCTGTTTGTCTCCCAAATGTCCTGGGAGACTAGCTAGAGTCCCAAAGGAAATTTTGGGGACTCCTTTCAAACACCAGGGGGAAAAAACAAAAACCCTCTGCCAGGAAAAAACTGCTTTTGGCAATGGCAAACCAGTGGGGTTTTTGAGGAAGTGGCCCCAAAGGGGAGAGGACCCAGACTTCTGGAGGATCTGGGAAGATCGCACAAAGAGCGATGGTTCTGTATGCTTCAGTCTGGTAAAATTTAGTGATGTTCTATTTGCAAAGCTTTTAAATAAGAACAGGGTCACCAATAGCTATTTTACACACAAAATCATGTAAAAAACATGTTGCTGAAAAAATCAAACCAAAGCATTTCCACTGTCTGGCTTGAGTGCATTATAAGATCAACTTGTTCTTGTACCTCAAACACAGTGAGTGCGAATGGGTGTTTCCCCAAAGGGTGGTGATGGGAAACACAGACAGCACTTTGCGGTTTTCCGGGGGGTTCAGATCCACACTTGACGGGCCAGGGGGCTTGGAGTCCAAACCCAGTGGCCCTTTCTGTTGGACAAATCTGACAAGATGTAGACAAGAGATGAAAAAAGAGCAAAACCAAATTGGAGAGGAAGAAAAGTAGAAGAAGTAGAAGGTGAATGGAGAAAGAGGGAGAAAAAGGTCACTCAGCAGAGAAAGGTGCAGGGTGAGAGGTATATAAATGTAATGGCCCAGTAGCTACACCATCAATCTTCTCTGACATGACAGCTGAGGCACGGTGCTGAGAAAACACAGATGTGATTGTAATATCACAGCTGGGGAAGGGGCATGCCCTTGAGCAAATTCATTAGTGCAGGTGAACCTTTTTTAAAAGAACACTTTGGTCTTCTAGGTTTCAGTTATTCTCCAAGTAACGATCCTGAACACAATCACAGAAGGCCTCCTTTGCTGGCATTAAAGTGATGGTGTGGTTAATTTGACAGTTCACAGACTATATAAATCTGAAATATACTTTCGATAAAAGCAAGGGTCACATGCCTGAAGAGGCTGTCAGAGAAAGTAAAAAACTGAAGAGAAATTTCACTTTTTTTACTGCTAAGCAGTAACAACAAAAATCTTGTTTTTCTAACTCAGTCACTTGGAATAAATGACCAAGGTGAAATAATCCACCTATTCCCCCCGGGAAACTAATGCAGCCCGGGTCGGCTCTCTCATTTGCCTTCATCTAAAAATAATTTTTTTTTCATGAATGTACCAGCAGCACCACAATTCCACTGATCGAGGTGAGTGGGGTGCTTTTTATTTTTTTTCCCAAACAAGGGCAAACTGAGAGAAATTTTTTTTGTTGCTGCCAAGGAGTTGCAAAAAGGGTATGGTAGGTTTCTGAAACTCAGAGTGTCAGGGGTTTTTAAAAACGGGGACCGCTTCTTTCTTGATTTAAAGAGAGAAAGGTAGAGGGCTGAGAAAAATTTAACCCCGGGGGCTATTTGGGGTCGGGGGGCACCTTTTTACACTATTCACCTATCTGAAGTCTACATGCTTGTTTCTCTGCATTCAACCGACTGTTGTGTTTGTGTTGTCAGGGCTCCTTGGTTTATCTGACAGGAATGAATGAGCCTGTTTTCTTACCCAGAGTGATTCCATTGGGCCACTCAATGTGGTCGGACACCAGAATTTGACGGTCCACTCCATTCATCCCAGCTTTCTCTATTTTGGCCTGATCTCCCCAGTCGGACCAGTACATGAAACTGTGACAAGATACGTTGCCAAGGTAAATATAAATGATGCAAATGCAATGACTAAAAATGAAACAAGTAAAACAAGCTGGGCATCGTTCTGAATGTGTAATGTCAGAGTCAAATTAAAGAGGGAGGTCTCGTATCTTGTTGATGTTATAGCAACAATTAATGCACATTTCTCAGGTCATATGTTATTGTAATAAAATTAGTAGGAGTTTGCAAAATTATCATATGTATTTCTTTTTTCTTTTTCTGGTTTTTATTAGTATTTTTATGGTATAGTGAGTGTACATCTGAACTAAAGTAACCCCAGACCATGTTGCTACTACAGACATATTTCACTGAGGGTACAGGGTTCCTCTGGCGATTTGCTGTGTTACTTTTGTGCAAAATGTACCTTTTGGAATTGTGGCCAAAATTACCAAAGTTTAATTGTATCAGACCAAAGACATTGTCCCACAAAATCTTAGGAGATTTAAGCTAGTCCTCAGAGTTTTCATTGGAAGAAAAACCATTTTTTCCCAGAAATATGGAGACTATAGGAGATTGTTGTCACAGGTAGACCACAACCAATACCAATCATATGTTTCTGCAGCTCCTTCAGTCTTGCTGTTAGGCTCTTGACAGCCTGAGCAGTTTCTGTCGGGTGTTTTTTTTAAATCTATTATGGAAAACTCCCAGTTTTCATAATTTCACAATGGTTCTTTATATTCTCAAGTTATTGATGAGTATCTCTACTATACCATTTATTACTGTGGATTTGTTGTACCCTTCTTTTAACTAACACCTTTGTACAAAGAGATAATTTTGATCCCTTGTAACCTGGCAGAGAACTGCGTCTTTAGTTAAATGATTAATTTGAGCAGACGTCAGGAAAATCCAGCTAGGACAGATTAAACTTTATTTCAGATTCATCTGATTTTGTATACCTAATGTCATATGTGTCAAACTTTATCAAAAGGTTATTAAATAAGAATTAGCTGTGAACACTTGCAGAACCAGGTTATTTCAACTTTTTATGGTTCACTACCTGATTGCCATAAAGTTCCCATTACTATTCATAATGCAGAAATCCTTTAGGTTCCGTTCTATAAATGGGTTGTCTCTAAAATAAAGGTTGTCTCAATTACAAGAAATTGATTGACCTTCTGTTGTCATGGAAAAACAACATTGAACTGGTCTGGCAAAAAGACAAAAAAAGGATGTATTTCTTTTGATGATTGAGGTCCTTTAGGAGGGAGTAAAGAAGTAATTTTGTTTTGTGCCTCAGTGATAATGAAGTGTTTTGCAGTACTATAATACCACATGGTATAAAAGTCTCTCCATTGCTGACAAATCTAAACTGCTTCATCAAATGCAAATTTGCTCTAAGATTGTAGGCCACCCAATAGAATCTTCCTTAGGGCTGAAACTAACGATTATTTTGCTAAACGATTAAACTGTTCACCATTTTCTCGATTAACTGAATAATTATCAGATAGCAAAAGGTGCTTCTTGGGAGATTTTTTTTCAGAATTTCAATCTAACTATGCCACTTGAAGAGTTCTGGACCGAGCATATTAACAGAAGGTTTTTCATCCTAAACGCAAAAGGAATAGATTTTTTGTTCAGTTTTGGCTTAATTACTGCTCTGAGTGGGTTGTTCTATCAGCAAATGGCAAGTTTTAGAGTCTCCATATTTCAGTTATTGATTATTTGATTACTAAATTAGTTGACAATTATTTCAATAATCGAATAATCACGATTAATCGATTACTGATCACAATTAATCTGATTAATTGTTTCAGCCCTAATCTTCCGATTATAATATGGTGAAATTAGCTAATAACGTTGCCTCTAACACTGACCACTCTTTGCAATTGGGTAATACAGGGTATATACCACATTAAACATGGAAAAAAATCTGAAATAATTTATCATAGTCTAATTTTTTTCAAACACAAAAACCTGGCATTTTAACAGACACGTGTAGACCTTTAATATCCACAATATATCTGTCTTATCCATTCAACATTTATCAAAATTTCCCTTTTAATGCTAGAGACTGAGCTTAAAGGCTGCAGTGACAAGCATAAAGTATAGGTGCGGAAGTTTGAACCATTTCAAACACGTGTGTTTAAAATGGTTACTGATAAACTGGCTGCATTTGCGTTTATTCATGCTTGCCAAAATTTGTAGAGCTATGAAAATATTCATTTTAGGAGCTCAATATATCGGACATGAATTGAAAGTGGTAGAAAAGGAAGGAAAAAGGTCAGTGTCTCGTTCCAGAGAATTACAACATTGCATAATGCACCATATGGCTCATCTTTCAAAATAGAATTGCTTTGTTGTGTTAAACTTTTTCAGGCCAACTTGAAAAAAGTTTCTTTTGGTGTCATAATGAAACTGGTGTTCACACTCAGCAGAGAATAATCAGAGCTATGGACTCCTGTCCACTTAACTCCTGTCCAAAACTCCCTGAACACTAAAACTTTTTTCTCACCCTTGGTGTGGATCCACTGCAATGGCCCGTGGCTCACTGAGCTCAGTGGCTATTAAAACTTTCCTCTTCCTGCCATCTCCCGTTGCAACAGAGATGCTCTTGTTGCCTGAGTCTGTCCAGTAGATGTTTTTGTGGACCCAATCCACAGCCAGGCCCTCCGGCGAATGGAGCGAGTCGACCAACGTTACCTGCTGTGAAGAGTCACTGGCCTTGTTGATGTATGCACTGTTGGACAGAAGACAAAAACAGACTAAGTCATATTTATAGTATATACAGAGCCCTGTAAAAGTATTATTGCCCCTAAACACAGCCCCCTGTACTCTTATAAAGCTGAATAAAATCCAATGTGCCTTTAAAAAGTCAACTAATAAATAAATACAGTCCCTCTGTAATATAATGTCAGCTATTCTGTGAAGGCCTTGGAGGTTTGTTATAAAACATTAGTAAACAAAGAGCTTTATGAAGAACAACAAACATAGCAGAGAGTCCAAGGAAAATTTTTTTTTTTTTTTTTTTTTTTTTTTTTTTTTTTTTTTGTGACAAAGTTTAAGGAACGGGAAAAAAAATTTCCCACCTGCACTGGTATTAAAAGCCATTTAGAGTAAAAAAAAAAGTTTTAAGTTTGAATTTAAAATGGCCCAGGTGAGTGATAGAGCGTAGGTCCAGAGGGAGCTGGTTCCGCAACTGAGAACGTCTGGTCACCCCAAGGTTTATACTTGGTCCTTGGAACGTTCAGTAAAAACTAGGATGAAGACCTCAGGGATCTACCATACACACAAAAACTCAATATATTAGATAAGTAAGATGAGGCCAGACTATTAAGATCTTTAAAAACATACAGTAGAAGTTTAAAATCTATTCTAAAACAGAAAGGAGATGACTGATGTGCTATTATTTATTTCTCTATATGTTCAAAGCTGGTAGAGATATATCCCAAAAATGCAATGGCTATGGCCTTAACAAGGCACTGTATGCCTCTTCCTCTTTGGACTTTGGACAAATGTGCCCTAGAAAACTCCTGTATTAGGGAGCAACTCTGTGTGAGCTCTTCTCCAAACATGAAGATTAGATTTGTCTTCATCTATTAGTAGAAAATAAAAAAAAACTGTTTTCCTACTTCACCTGGGACACATGGTAAGATGTAATCCAATTTTCAGGTCTAAATCAGTCTTATGAAAAAGTTGTGAAAGACCACATTTAAATTCAGTTTCTGCAAGGGAACATTACAAAAGAGGCACCAGGAGGAGACTTTTGGATGGGATCTTAACCATAAAAGAAAGCTGGTGGGATAATTGGAGCGAAAGATCAGGCAGAGATGGATGAGACTAGGATCTGAAAGCAGATTGTCTAGTTAATTGACTGTGTTACTGTTTGCCAACTCATTTCTGTATACGGGTGGTGGGGCTTCTTGGCTGCTCCTGTGTTACTACGATGGATAATCTAATGTTTCTCTCTTTTTCTTTTATGCTAAAGTGTGTTAAACATAAATCCAAACAGAGTCTCTTCCTCAGGGGTTAAAATGAAAGTAAAGTCAGAAGCAATATCGATGAGGATGAAATCCTTTCAATTATTGAAGCAATGGAGGCCTATTTTAGATTTGAACCTAATTTTAGACTATGGGGCACCAACAAAGTATAAAATAAAATTAATCAGAAGAATGCCACAGTCTGACATTTTTTGAGCTACAATTTCACTTCTATGAGAAGGACAGAAATGGATGACCCATTCGGACATTTACATTTGAGCTTCACCACTGTATAAAAACAGGGCAAGGGCATAAAGAGTTAATACACAAAGCGGTATACAATAAGCTGGCAATAAATTACGCAAATAACTCAGAGCATATTGCATCTTTAATTGGCCATACAATTGTTTGCAACATCTCAATTATTGGGAGAAGTTAACAAGACATTGACCCACAGAATACTAATCACTATGAAAACAAACCACATCCCTGTGACAGAGAGAATTAGCACATGCTTCAGAATACATAGATTTTAAAATTAAGTAAAAACACTTGAATAAGAACAGATATGTTTCGCTGAAAGCGAGGAGATTATAAGTGATGAAGAAAGATTTCTTTTGATAGAAGTTAGATAGAAAATGTTTTAACCAATTTGAAAAATTATACCGAATTTGACTGCATTGTTTGATAACTAGGATCAATTGGAATGTATGTACTGGACTTGGAATCTGTATGATTTCATTGACGTTTGTAAAGTGTCTTGAGACAGCACATGTTTTGAATTGGCGCTGTATAAATAAACTAAAGTGAATTTGGGTAATTGTTAAAATTGTTCAAAGTAACAACACGAGTGCAGAGGAAGAAAACAAATCTTGACATTCGTTAAGTTGTTCGACCAAAACTTTGGGCTTGATCCAAATCAAAAACACAAACAACGGTCAAAACTGGCATTTAGATGAAAAATTATTGGAAATACAACTTTATGCCTAGTACAGATGTCTACCATTTCATTGTTACTTGACAAATTAAAGACATATTTAAGATGATCAAAAACATCCTACAAGTACTTTTTGAAACAAGCACCTAAACATATAAATACATAAATCCACAGGTAAAGGGCAGATGTAGGCACTGTTGCTTTGCAACAAAACAGTCCTGGGTTCAAATCCCATCCTAGGGTCCTTCTGCATGGAGAGTGCATGTTCTTTAAATGACCTAAATTAGGTCTGAGTTTGTGATGCATGGCTGTTTGTCTTGTGTGTTTCGGTTCTGCCCTGTAATACCCTGGCAGCCTGTCCAGGGTGTGCCTGTCTCCTGCCAAATGACTTCAGAATTTTTTTTTTTTACCAAATTAACAAATATGTTTTCTTGCTTTTCAACCTTCCTACCTGAATTATGACAAGAAAAAGATAGAAAACAGAAAACTAAATAAAACCACAGGATAAATATAATTTTAATATATGATAAAAAAGCAGCTTCTTTAATTAAGATAATAACACAGAAATCATGAAGCTTCCTTATTTTAATGTGAGCACCTGAAGTAGCACATGCAATCTTTGTTTTGAAGCCGAATATGGTCCACCACTGTTTCTTATATTATTATGCACAGCAAGGTAGATAAACTGTTAGTTTATTTATATATATATATATATATACTGTATATATTTGCAACTCTCTTCTTGCCTGCTTAATATGCTCTTGTGCACTACAATCCAGTGCTGCATGATTTACATCAAATTGTATATTATTCTAGTGTACGGTTAAGTACTAAATCTGGGCACACACTGGAACTGTAAACATCCTGAGCAAAAACAACTGTGTTTAAATAGGATTACATATTTTTTTTAATTATAGGAAACCTTTTGTACATTTACAATGATGCCATGTTAGATTTGTCAATCCATTAGGATTTACAATGTCTCTGATAGATCCCAAAAGCCGGAAAAATAGGAGCTATGTTTGGTCTAAACACTATTGCTAAAAACTATTTGTTCTCTTTAAATTCTTTAAGCATGTGTTTTTTCAACAGATGCAAAATCCAATTAGATAAGTCATTATGCTACATTAAGCAAAATTGTTTAGGTCTCTGATTGAACAGGTGATAACAGATGAAGTTATATCAATTGATGGTTTTTATCCATTTTTCAAGACTCAAATTCCAAAAGTAAAGAGTATGAATAACAAGGCATATCTTTTTTGCCAAATATTTTTAAAACCTGGAGGCTTAAAATGTGGACCCTGCAAATACCAAAGGGAGGAAGGAAGGACAAACAGTTGGATATTGGATCGGACAGGCGCATAGGCAGACAGATGGATGAATAGATGGATAAACCTTCAATGGACTAGGACACAAAGTCGGTAAATAAAAATATTTTCCCATACTTTTCATTCTTTTGCAAACCTAGAAAATACTTTAATCAAATTCCAGACTCCATAGGAACCCTCTCAATACCACATTCTAAAATGCTTCAACTGCAGACCTAACAACTAACTGTGAACTAGTATTATTTTCCAGAAATTAATTTGTACTACAACACAGCTGTCATAAAATTAGGAAGTTCTCTGTGACATCGATCCAGATGAATTAGAAAAACAAGAAATGTTTCTCAGGATGCAAACTCAGTACAAGAGATGATGCTCGCACCTTCCTAGGATTAATTAAAAATAAACTAGAACAAAGCAAAGTTAAAGTGCACATCTTCATTAGCTGAAAACCTCTCAGAGACGCTACGATGCATGGGTTTATTTACTGCTTTGAAAATAGACTCCGCTGTAAAGAATGAGTTCATTTGTCCTTCCTCTGTCACAAGCCCTTGAGTGTATCACTGAGTTGATGAGGGGGAATGTGTATGTGTGTATGCAGATGAGTAATGATGGTGATTATTAAGGCAGTGAAATTAAAGGAAGCATATGGCTCAACTGAGATGATAGAAGACCCCTCCATCTACCTGCCAACCATTCGACTTACACCAACTAACGCAACAGCATAAAAAGCAACTGTGTACACAAAGAATGTGTAGCTGTTTGGGAATATGTGTGCATGTGTGTGAGGAAGGACAAACAGCTCCACCTTCCACTGTCTGACAGATGACACAACCCTCCAGGTGTGTCTGCTTCAACACCAGAAGGTGTGACAGGTTGGATAGATGGGATCAAGATGGATAGATGATGGGGTATGGTATGACAGAAATAGTGAAGTATGGAGAGAGAAGTTATCCAAATGTAAAAGGTCTTGGATGGTGTCATTTGTGCAATTTTAACCTTTTAAAAAAGCTGCTATCCTATGAAACAAACCATGGAGATTGGTATTAGAAAGCCCTAAAAGAATATGGTGAAACAACCAACTAGAAAATAGTTTTTCTGACAGGATTCTGAATTAAAAAAGCAGCTTAGCCGTGTGCAACATTGGTTGTTGAGGTTGAGATATAACCAAGACACGCTGTGATTTGTCCCTGTGACCAGTGGCGGTGCAAAGGTGCACCTCCTTCTGTGACCCCTACTTATTGTTTTCTAACAGAACCACCTATAGAACCAAAACATCATTTACTGTTCCTTTTGTCTTCAAATTGTAATATACCACTTTACAACAGACAAGCTGGGCCATGTTTCCCCTTCCAATGCCTTCCTAGGCAACTGCATGGGGCCCATATCAAAAACCACCAGTGACTGTGAGTGCATGTGTGTGCATGTACCTGTATATTTTGCGATGATAGAGATCACACCAGAACATCTTGTTAGTGGACACGTCCACATCCAGGGCCACAGCATTCTTCAGGGTGGGAACCACCTGCGTGTATTCACTCTTCAGCAGGTCGATACGACGGATTTCATGACGATTTGTAAACATCAGGTAGGGACTCTTTCCTAAAGAGAAGGAAAGATGTTCACGTCATTACAAACAAGAATATTCTTCCTAATTTAGTTACTACTAAACGTTGCCATGTCCCGGCATGAAGGCCTAAGGTAGCCTGGTTTAAACAGAAGAACTCCAAGACTGTCATGCAAAAAACAAAAATCCCATATCCTTTATAACACACTGTTTCCAAGACCTCGTTTATTTGCCAACTGTCATTTAAATTTGTGTTAACTGCCATATTTTTCAGTGGTTTAAACTTTTAAATATACTGTGCTTATAAGTCATTGTTAGTTCACCACCATTTTGGTGAGGTAAACGACTGTTATTACGCAGCTCAACAGGCGTTGCAGCTCAACAAGCAACGCAGCTCTGACGTCACCGGAGTTTATAAAAACTGAAATGAACACTGAGCTGACATTTCCAGCCGTAGTGTGCCAATACTATGTTAGGGGGCGATCTCTGGATTAATAGAAGCTCACAGGCAGGTTTACATTTCCTCCACACTGGCCATTCTCGGAAGAGCTTGAAAAGCTGGAAATCTGTCTGATATAAGAATATCAGATGATCCATATCCCGATCGAAGACCATCAGCCGATACCACGGCAGGGTGAAAACCCACAGAGGGTTACCCAAGGAGACGGATTTCCTCCTTGTTTGTTTCAGTCGACTGCAACGGTTCACTTGCGACACTTGCCGCTTATAACTTCACCCCTTCCTTGATGGAAGCCCACTCGCCTGCACCCATTTCTCAGAGGATTCGCCCCAGAGTAAACTTTCTATTTTTGGTCTCTATTCTGGGCAGGGTGAGGCATAGTTAAGGTGATCTAGGATCATCATTAGTTAATCCAAGGTATTAACTTGTTGCATGCAATACTGATTGAAGTTTATGTTAAACAGTTTGGACTGCTGTTTGAATACTGTTGGACTCTGAAGCGCGGCTGCGCAGCAAAGTTTGAATGTTGGTGTGTGTGTACTGTGTTTTGATCAACTGAGCGCTGACTCAGTTGGAGTTAAAGTGGACTATAAAGCAAACTGAGGCTGCGAACTGAGCCTCGTGTTCATCTCATTTTTCCACCGTTTATGGCCCTTGTGTTTTTCCACTAGTTCCTGCCTCAGAGTTTTATGACCCTTTGTTTCGAGACTAGCCTGCTATCAGCTGTTGGCTAAGGGTCTGGCTGCTAGGTGCTTTACCGCATCTGAGCTGGCCTAGCTCTACTGTATACCTGCTGAAAGCCGCTATCAAGGTGCATCAACGGACCAAAGAAGGCTTCACCGTTTACTACTTTTGCTCCACTCTCCGAGATAATCCAAAATGGTCTTTTATTCCGACTCAGTCCATAAACTGATGGTTTGATCTCCATCTACACTCAGAAAGCATCCTTAGTTTTGGTTATTAATGTATCCCTTTTGTAGAATAGTGCATGCTTAATTAGTTGAGAAGTTGTTGACCAGAATAGTTGAGTGTAAGAGAGACTATTGGTTTAATACATTTTCACATAAATAAAGAGACAATGTTTGTGTTTATTTTGTGTAAGATATTGACTTCTTTGTTGACATATTGAAATATTGGGAATATGATATTGAAATTTTTACAAATGATTTGAGATATAGTTGAGTTAACTGTTCAGGAACCATAACCAAGACTTTGTGCACTCTCTTTGTTTTCCTTTACATTGAAAGGACCCCTGACTTAGCACGTCTGTGTTTAGACATGTGTTTTTCCTAGACGTAGGGCACATTTTGACAGTGAGATCTGGAATGTTTTTCTCCCCAAACTTAATTTCCCAGAATCTTCTATTTTTCCCAGCCACTGATTGTGTAAAATGAATGCACCTTTAGCCAGAGACTGAGCTGTTGCTGACATTAACTATGTGTACTCTTCTTTTTCCTGTCAATAGAAGGCCCTCTAGGGTCAGTGACTCTGTGTTTAGCAGTGTATTTTGCTTGATTATTTTACAATAGGTTTAAGATATTGTTTAATAACTATTCAGTAACCATGATTTTGCAGCCATTAACTTTGTTTGCTCTCTGTTTTCCAGAGTAAATTCAACTTGCAGTTTAGAGATTAATGTCTGTGTGTTGAGTTATTTTAAGGGGACAGTAAATTTACACTGTTGTAGAAGTTGTACACTGACTACTTTACATTGCATCAAAGTGTAATATCTTCAGTGTTGTCCCATGAAAAGCTATCATAAAATATTTACAAAAATATGGTGGGTGTACTTCTTTTTTTTAATAAATAAAAATAAACTAATTAATTAACGGTGGGTGTACTCCCCTCCTTGAACCGCCACCTAAACGTGGTGGAGGGGTTTGAGTGCTCGAATGATCCCACAGGCTATGTTGTCTGGGCCTTAAATGCCCCTGCTACGGTCTCCCATGGCAAACAGGCTCTAGGTGACGGGTCAGACAAAGAGCGGAACAAGACACCTTCATGAGGGCCACAAAATGTCACCTCGCTTGGGGGAAGGAGCCTGAGCTTGTGCGGGAGGTCGAGAAATATCAACTAGAAATAGTTGGGCTCACCTCCACGCACAGCATGGGCTCTGGAACCCTTCTCCTCGAGAGTGGCTTCTACTCTGGAATGGCTGGAGTGGGTTTGCTTGTTGCCCCCCAGCTCAGCCATCTCGTGATCGGGAGGAATAGCCTCCCCAATCTCAATCCGAGTGGTGTTTCATTATCGGACTTCTGTGCTGGTCACGGATTGTCCATAATGAACAGGACCAAGCAGGACCAAGTGCATAGAAAGGGTCTGCTGGGAACGTCTGGCAGAGCCCTCGGCCAGGGATGTATTCAACTCCCACCTCCAGGAGAGTTTTGACCAGATTCAGAGGGATGTTGGAGACATAGAGTCCGAGTGGACCATGATCTCCGCATCTATTGTCGATGCTGCTGCCCGTAGTTATGGCCATAAGGTCTGCGGTGCCAATCCCCGAACCCGGCGGTGGACACCACCAGCAAGGGATGCTGTCAAGCTGAAGAAGGAGTCCTATCAGCTGTGGTTGGCTTGTGGGACTCCTGAGGTGGCTGACGGGAACTGTGAGGTCCAAGCGTGCCGTGGCCCGGGCTGTGGCAGAGGCAAAAACCTAGGCCTGGGAGGAGTTCGGTGAGGCCATGGAGAAGTACTACCAATTGGCCTCGAAGCGATTCTGACAAACCATCCGGCGCCTCAGGAGGGGTAAGCAGTGCTTCGCCAACATGGTTTACAGAGGGGTTGGGGAGCTGCTCGACTGGGGACATACTTCGAGGATCTCCTCAATCCTGCCATCACGCATTCCCTGGTGGAAGCAGAGGCTGGGGACTTGGGGTTGGACTCTTTCATCACCCAGGCTGAAGTCACTGGCAGGGCTTCGGGGGTGAATGAGATCCGCCCTGAGTACCTCAAGTCTCTGGATGTTGTGGGGCTGTCATGGTTGACACGCCTCTTAAACATTGCGTGGCGGTCAGGGACAGTGCTTCTGGACTGGGAGACTGGGGTGGTGGTCCCCCTTCATAAAAAGGGTGACCGGAGGGTGTGTTCCAACTGTAGTTGGAACAACCTCCTCAGCCTCCCTGGTAAGGCAAACGGCAGGGTATTTGAGAGGACAGTCTGGCCGATAGTCGAACCTCGGCTTCAGGAGGAGCAGTGTGGTTTTCGTCCCGGCCGTGGAACACTGGACCAGCTCTACACCCTCTGCAGGGTACTCGAGGGTTCATGGGAGTTTGCCCAAGCAGTCCACATGTGTTTTGTGGACCTCGAGAAGGCATTCGACTGTATCTCTCGTGGTGCCCTTTGGGGGGTGCTCCAGGAGTACGGAGTCAGGGGGCCCTTTATTAGGGGCCATCCAGTCTCTGTAGAAGCCGAGCAGGAGTTTGGTCCGCATTTCCGGCACTAAGTCGAAACCTGTTCCCGGTGCATGTTTGATTCCGGTAGGGCTGCCCTTTGACACCGGTCCTGTTCATACCTTAAGTATCTTGGAGTCTTGTTCACGAGTGAGGGGAGAATGGAGCGGGAGATCGACAGACGGTTCGGTGCGGCTGCCGCAGTAATGGGGACGCTGTGCCGGTCCGCTGTAGTGAAGAGAGAGCTGAGCCGAAAAGCGAAGCTCTCAATTTACCGGTCAGTCTACGATCCTACCCTCACCTATGGCCATGAACTTTGGGTCATGACCGAAAGAACGAGATCCCGGATACAAGCGGATGAAATGAGCTTCCTCCGTAGGGTGGCCGGGCACTCCCTTAGAGATAGGGTGAGGAGCTTGGCCATCCCGGAGGAACTCGGAGTAGAACCGCTGCTCCTTGTTGAGAATTAAAATCATGTACTTTCATGCTATTAGTTCAGTTCGCATGTATAACCATAAAACTGGGACATAACATGTATTGTGAGCCTGAGAGGGAGAAGTCAGAGGTCACGAAAAGTCAGGCTGGAACAAGGGTGAAAAGGGGTTAGGGGTTCTCAGCAGCTGCAAGTAGTAAATGCTGGTTGTATGGGCAGTAAAGCAAAAAATGCCAAATTTTTTGGGCATGGTATAGCTAATACATTACCCACAAGGGGGCTTGGCTAATTTACAGCGCCAGACTGCATAATGGGAGGCTCAGTCTTTGATGTAGATGGTATAAAATGTACTGGCATCTATGATGAGGCAGATCACTCGGTGACCAGCCGTAGATTTGCTGCTGATCGAGTCTTCTCCCAAAGGCCTTTGATAAATCTTTCTTTCTTCCTCTGTATCATTCTTTTTGTATGGAATATGTTTAGGGAATTATTGGACTTATCATTTACCAAATTAAACTTGTGTTAATCTTAATTTCCTGCTCTTCATCTGTTCTTTCTCACGACATCCGGACTGGGGTGTTGAGGGTGTCTTTATATATCAGAATCAGAATCAAAATCAGCTTTATTGCCAAGTTTGTACATACAAACAAGGAATTTGACTCCGGTACACTTTGCTCTTTGGTTTTTGTTTTTGTATTACAGAATATACATATTTACAATGTACAAATATACACATATATAAATAAATAAAAAGGTGCATTTGCAACATCTGTATGCTGTTGTTTTGTACTCTATTGAATGTTCAACAGAGAAACAGCCTGGGGGAAGAAACTGTCTCTGTGGCGGCTGGTTTTAGTAAACAGCGCTCTGTAGCGTTGGCCTGAAGGCAGAACTCTAAACAGTTTATGTGCAGGGTGTGTGGGGTCTGCAGGGATTTTAGCAGCTCTTTTCCTGACCCTAGACCTGTATAATTCCTGGATGGAGGGAAGATCAGCCCTGATGATTCTCTCTGCAGTCCTGATTATTCGTTGCAGTCTGGACTTGTCCTGTTTTGTGGATGAACCAAACCACACTGAGATGGATGAAGACAGGACAGACTGAATATATGGTGGAATTATTGTACCTCAACATCCTCCACATCGAGAGGAGCCAGTTGAGGTGGCTCGGGCATCTATACTGGATGCCTCCTGGACACCTTCCTCTGGAGGTGTTCAAGGCACGTCCCACCAGGAGGAGGCCAAGGGGCCGTCCCAGGACATGCTGGAGGGACTATGTCTCTCGGCTGGCCTGGGAACGCCTTGGGCTCCCCTCAGAGGAACTGGTGGAGGTGTCTGGGGAGAGGGACGTCTGGGTGTCTACTGAGTCTGCTGCCCCCGTAACCCGGTCCCGGATAAGGCGGAAGAGTACGAGTACGAGTACGACGAGTGGTGGGTGTACTCACTTGTGTGATATGCTGGATACTAGGCTGGCATTTTGTGCCAGTACTAAAACTCTTCTGGCTGCGTACAGAGCCACCACTTGGTTTTAAGCTGTCGTTGTGCTGGCCCAAGTGTTACACTTCATTTTGACAAACTTATAAGAACTAAGGATCTACAGTCACGTTTTACATTTGTTCACTAATTTTATTTATAAATTATATTTTTATAATGTATCCATAAAGAAATAATCTGAACAAAGTGTGTTAGTAGGCCCTCTTCTGCAGGTTAACATAATGCAAGTTGTTAGCTGGTGCTTCAGCTCCCCTAAGGCACATTTTTCAGCAGACTGAAAGTCAGCATAACAAAAGGATTAAAAAAATATTAAGTCCACCAGGTCGATACAAAACTTCAGAAATATGTAGCTTTTGTACAAGCCGCCATGGGTAGATTTCCAAACTTGCAGACAAGGGGCATTGTATTTATTACAAACAGTGTGCTAAAAGCTTTTACCAATACATTTACACTCCATACACTTTTTATTTGATTAAATTGCTTTGTTCTATCTTTGATTTTTAAACTTACCTTTTTGACCTCATTTACCAACACATATAACCCTATCTCCTATTTGTCACCTCACTTTAAGCTACCCACAATCCAAATGAGCAGAAGTGCCACTTTAAAAAAGCCTTTAAAAATTGTATGACAGGCATATTCATGCACAAAAATCCACACTGAACCATGCTTTATTTTTGTTTTGCACAAGCTACTTCACTGGGAGAAAATTTTACATCTCTACTACTCTTGGAAGCTCTCATTTTCCTCTGACAACTGGGTTGGTAACCATCAATTTCACCTGCTGAGAGAGATGGGCAGAGAGACACAAAGCAAGTGACGGACAGGAACAAGTAAAAGTGATGGATGGACGTGTTGTCATGGAAGTTTGAGGAGTAAGAGGATGTAATTGGGAGTGTGGAGGTGGAATGAGTTGAGAGAGAAATCAACAAAAAAATATTGCTCGTCTCCACTCATCACTCCCCTTCTTGGCCGCTGAAATTGTCATTCATGCCTTTATCACCTCCAGACTCGACTACTGTAATAGCATTCTTTATAGTTCATCATACAAAGTCCTTAATAAACTCCAGTAAATACAAAACTCTGCTGCTCGCCTGCTCAACCACACCCGCTTCCGTTACCACATCACCCCAGTTCCCCNAAAATGTAAAAAGGTTGAAAACTATGAACACCTTTGCATATATCTGAACATGCATACATGTGTGCTTCAGCATTTGTTTTGTATTTGCTTCCAACTTTATCTACATCAGTTTAAAGCAGTAAATATGATGGTCTTTATTGTGCTTGTTTATCAAAATAGATATGGGTAATTTTGCATGTGTGTGACTGTGCGTGTCAGTAAGAGCAGGAGACTCTGTGTTTTCAACTCATATAGTAGACACAGCCATAATCTTACCAAGCCCCCACTGTGTTTGATAGCAGTTTGTCAATTTCTAAATCTCTTTCAAAACCATTTGGGATTGGGCAGCTGTGTGTGCCGTGTTCTTGCCCTGCATAAGCATGTTTCCCAAGCTCTGGTGCAAACCAACACAGTGTCATTACAACCACGCTGATGCTCCGGAATGATGCCACCGCTCACCTAGGCCACTGACCAACAAGTGTACTGCTTGCTGTGAACAGATGGATGATAACGCAAGAACACGGCAACAAGATAATTGTACTTAGAAGTGTAGGGCTGTTTCTGCTGCAGAAAAAATATATCACAGCACATATCGTAGGGGAGCAGAGGGATCAATTTAGCAGAGAAAATGACTGACTATTGCTTTATTGAGTGTGTAATGATGTCCTCAGGCAGCAAAGGCTGCCACAGTTTGGTTGGGTGAAGCACAGAATTGCAGACTATGTTGGGAGTAGTCTGTCATCTAGTGGAAAATAGGAAGTATTGCACTAATTGAAACCTGCATGCCTTACAAACAAAAAGGACACATAATAAAAAGAGCAAAAAATGAAATTTACCAACCCTATTTAGTTACAACATTAAAATTAAGAAAACATTATTAGCCCTCAATGGTTAGTTCATTTTAATACCCTTTAAAGTTGTAGACAAAAATGTCCACTATCAAAAAAAATGGCATAGGAACTGGCAAAAGAACCATCCATTCATTTTCTATACATGCTTTGCCTTGCAGGATAGGGTTGGGGCCTTATGACATGATGATGACATTTGCCCTTAAAATTAAACCTGTAGTAGTGTAATGTTGAAGTCAGAGAAAATTAGAGCAATATAGTCAGAGAACACTTCAATGTTCTCTGGCTTAACAAAAATCTGATAAAGAAACAAAATACATAGTTTTTAAATATTTAGAGTTCCCTTTTTTTAGTTTAGATTTGGATGGTTGAATCTTCAATATTGCAATAAAGATGATAAAGAAATATTGAAGTTAACAAGCATGTTTTCTTATGAATACGCACACAATACAAGCCTAGAAAGGAAACAAACAAGTCATTTAAGAAATGCATTGGCGCTAATGTTGTCATGTGACTTAAGTCAGATTTTTAAACACCAATCAACGCGCGCCACTTCTTTCAGCAGTTTGCCTGTTAACCTTTATTAAATTAGGCATTTCTTTAATAAGTTTAAAAACTTTTTAGGATAGTTTCAGCAAAAGTTAAAATCTTCAGGTTTAAAGAAAGATTTTTCTGTTTAACAGTCCTTGTTGCACTGCTGGTATTGCTATATAATGCAGCTCAGACTTCTGCACAGACCGCATTGTCCGCAGCAGTGACTAACTACTACTTTGTCATTTTGCACACAATTTGATTTACCAAAGTTGTCAAACAGATTTAAGGATCATTGTCTAATATAACAAAAAAGGCAAAGAATTAAATTGGGAAACTTTTTTGTCAATTACCACAACATCGGGTTACTTTCACAAATCCTGCATCAATACTTTGCAACAGAAAATAAATGTAGAGCTTTTCTGGATACAGGGACTCCATAGATGTACCACAACACCATAACAGAGTGAAAATGTGGTTCTGGTTGTGATCTGATATTCTAGACTTTTTGGGATGAAATTGACAGGGTTTTTTCAACAATCCACACTGAAACTAGCAACAGATCTGTTGCTTTTATAAAGATTTGTATCAGGGCCCTTGGCAAAGTTCAGCTACACTTCTGTGAAGGCAGCATAAAAAAATACAGGAAAAACTCAGAAGTAAAGAAATCTCAATGTATTGTTCAGCATTCAGAACAAAGCAAATCTTTATTCTGTACACATTACTAAGGCCACTCAAGGCTATGGTTCTGAAAGAAGAGAACACAAACACTGACAGGGCCTGGTTTTAGTCCTAACATGTTATCATTAGAGTGTGTAGGAAGAATTTTGAAATGAAAAAATGTAAGAAAACGACGCAATGTGGATACACACTTTAGGATGTGTTTGAAGAAGGAATGGTAAAAACACCTGGCAGGATTTGTTGCTTTGAATCTTTAGTGGAAAAAACATCTTTTATGTTTTGTGAGAAGGAACTGTGACATTACCAGGTGGTGAAAGTTTTGTCATCTTAATTTTTGGGGGCTTTGCCTGCAGGACTGGTATTCATAATGTATGCATCAGTGTATGTTTACAAGGAAAAATAATCTGAAAACAAAATAGAAACTATCCTGAGTTTTTACTGCCTGCAAAAAGTACATTAATTTATAAAAGCTGATCTTTGTTACTGGTTTTCATCATTGAAACATTTTTCATTTCCTGTTATTGTTTGCAAACCAAAGAGAAATTAAGAGAGTTGATCCAAATATGTTAGAACCAAGTTAATAAAATACAATAAAAATTACTCCTCATTCTATCAACATTTTAGCAAAAAATACAAATAGCTCCAATAAATACTGATAGGCCATTGTATTAAATACACATGTTCAACTGCTACTCAAACAGCAAATTAGCCAATCATTTGGCAGCAACTCAGTGCATTTTGGCATCTTTAAGCAGTAAACACAACTTGGTGAAGTTCAACTAAGCATCAAAATGGTGAAGAAAGAGGATTTAAGTGACTTTTAACATGGCATGGTTGCTGGTGCCAGATGTGCTGACGTGTGTGTTTCAGAAACTGCTGATCTCCTGGGATGTTCACCCATAATCATTTCTTGGCTTTACAGAGAATAGTCTGAAAAAGAGAAAATATCAAGTGATTTGCAGCTGTGTGGATGATGGGTGCTTGATGTCAGACATCAGAGAAGAATGGATGGACTATGGCACAAAGATATAGGGCAGCAAGGTGTATATAACAAAGTGGCTGATGAGTGTATCTCTAACAGCCAGTGAATAGAGACATTTAAAGGACTTTTCAGGAATAAAAGAAAAAAATCCTTCATAAAATATGATGCAACATCAGTTATCCTGTTATCTCAATTTAAAGCTCTAAAAATAAATGTTTACTTTATTGATCAGCTGTTTTTGCTGATAATTTCAGTTTAAAGTAGACTGGATGGTATCCCACATAGCTTAAAGCAGAGACACACTGTATATACTGGAAAAGGGTATTACTTAGTATAATAATAGGTGAAGCTTAAATCACAAACTGATTCCAGGTAATGAATACATGTTGAGAGTTTTAACTCTGGTAGCTCTACTTTTTTAGATGATAAACCAGGTTCTGTTTTAACTTGTTCTGGCAGAAATTAAGTCTTTGGGCATGTAGATTGCACCATGCCAAATGATGCAGGCAGTTTATATAAAACATTGATTAGAGGGGAATTGCTTTTTACAGATAGAGTCCCACAGCTGACTAAACTAGGTCACTGAAAGTAGGATAGTGGATGTTTTCTGTTACGAGTGGCATGTTTCTAAAATCTGCCACAATGTGAAACATGTGCCCACATTTTGTTTTAAGCTGCAAAATGGTAAAAGCTCAGCTTATATGGCTTAAGGTAAGTGTAACATATTTGTTATAATTTAAGTGACACTCAACATTAGGGCCAAATGTTATTTATTGATTTGAATCTATGAGTAAGCAAACCTGAAAAAAGATTTATGTTTTAGCGACACAAGCCTCACTTGTGGTACTTGGATTGCCACCAGTGGTACAAAGAGGAAATGTTGATGTTAAATGTGAAACTAACTATGGTGTAGAGACATTAAGCCACAACTATATAGATTAACCATTCATGCAGAACAAAGAGCTTTGCTTTAAACAGAACCAACTCCAAGAAGTCCAACTTCAAGCTAAAATGGAAAACATTAAAGTGACAAAAAGTGCTGGCGGCTACTCACTTATCTCTGAATTCATAACATAGATCTGGTAGTGACATCAAACCCAACTCAGCCATTTCCGAGTTTTAGGTCAGAAAACCACTAAATTTTCTTCTCAGAGACAAGCTAACAACTATTAGAAATGCTGGCTAATACCAGAGCATTTCTTTGCGTTTTGTGTTTTTAAGCAGTGAAGGAGTGTGTTCACTAACTTAGGCTCTACTACAGTATCATGTGGGTGAAAGGTTTCATGAGAAATAAATTGAGTTGCAAATAGACAGTTTACTGCAGCTACTTTCACAGTGTTTTAAACGTTGCACCCATATTGTATTTTGAGCTTGGATTTTGTGAGAAACCTTTGATTTTTAAAGTTGCAACAAGCTGAGAATTTGGAACATTTTAAATGTTCAATAAAAGTGGAATACACAGTAAAACTCCAGCTTTAAACCAAACATGCAGTGTGACTAAATAAGAAGTTCTTTCAACAACAATCCAACACTTGTTATCACTTTTTATCTCTGTCTGCTGCTGAAGGCCACTACTGCTGACGAACTACTGCTGAAAGCTGCTGCTGCTAATTCTGCTTGAAGTTACCTGCCTGTTTGGCGGCTAGACCATGGCAGTTCACAGTAAGAGTGGAAACAGAGTAACCAACAATGAGGAGCAGGAGTATGTCACAATGGAGACTGTAAATTAGATATTGGATCATCAAAAGGAGGTCTATGAGGACTTGCTTAAGAGGCAGGAGAGTGCCTTCAGTAAGTTTTGTCAAATGGTTCTGGACTCTGTCAGTAAGAGAGTGGACTCCTTTGTGGGAGAGTTAAAAGAGCTTAAGGTGAGTTTTAATTACTCACAGAAATATATTGACGACTTACAGAAACAAACGCTGACTCAGCAGGCTGATTTAAGTGATATTAACAAACAAGTCAATGATCTCAGACCTCTTGTGTCTATGAATGGATGTGGTGAGCAACTAGACTACTTGGAAAATCGATCTAGATGAAATAACATTGTGTTCAATGGACTTGGTCCAGATAAGGCAGAAGAAATTTGGGAGGAGACTGAAGTTAAAGTAAGAGAGCTGAATACTAAAAAGCTCAAAGTAGATGCTCCAGTGGAGATTGAACATGCCCACAGAAATGGGAAGTTTAAAAGTGAAAATGATAGACCAAGATCTATTGTTGTAAAACTGCTGCGCTTTAAAGACGAACAACTGATCCTGAGTCGTGCTAGATCTCAGCTGAAGAGCTCCCCTATCTACATCAGCGAGGACTTCTCTAAAAGAGGAAGAAGAAGAGCAGAGCTTTTACCTGCACTAAAGGAGGCAAGAGGATGGAGAGACTATGCTGTGATCAGCTACGACCGCTTGATTGGGAAGCATAGAAGCAGAGATTAAGAGGAATGAGATCCATATGTGGTCAGAGTTTGTATGTTTTAAACATGCAGCCAAAGCTACCAAAAAAGGGGATTAGAATTGCTCATATAAATATCCAAAGTTTGAGAAACAAAGTTCATGAAATTGCTACTTTTAGTTGTAATGAAAAAATAAACAGTTTGGCTGTGTCAGAGACACATTTGGACCAATCAGTTATGGATAAGTTTGTAGCAATTGCAGATTATAATATTTTTAGATGTGATTAATATCTGTTTGGGGGTGGAGTGGCTATTTACATACAAAGCCACATACCAACTAAGGTTAGAGCTGGCCTAATGGATTCTGATATAGACTTCCTGTGTTTGGAGGTTCATATTTCTTATATTAGACCAATAATTGTAGGCTTCATTTATAGGCCACCAGCTTCGAATGCACTATATGTAGATGCATTGTACTCCTTGCTTACAAAGATATCAGAATTGAGCAATAAAATGTATATATTAGGCGATTTAAATATTAACTGGCAGTCTAAAACATGCCAACTAAAGAAAAGGCTAAAAGATACTGCACTTATTTGTGACTTAAAACAACTCGTTAAACAACCAACTAAAATATTCTGTGATAATTCAGGGCACATATCTTCAACATGCATCGATCATTTTCATGCCAATAACATTGTTGTTTGCTCAAAAGCAGATTCTGCCCCTGTTGGATTTACAGATCATAATGTAGTTGCTGTGGTAAGGAAAGCTGAGGCATCAAAAACCGGTCCAAGAATACTTCAGATGAGAAGTTATAGGACATTTTGTAAAACTTATTTTGTTAGTGACATAGAGGAAATAGACTGGATCCAAGTGTTGGGGATCAAAGACATAGATATAGTTGTCAAACTTTTCAATGAGTTGTTTCTTTCTGTAGTGGATAAACATGCACCGTTAAGGAAGTTTACAGTGAAAGCTAATAAGGCTCTATGGATTGATGCTGAGCTTAGACAGGGCATGGCATGCAGAGACTCATTTAAAAAGGAAGCATGTGTTTTAGGGAAAACTGCACACCCCGAGAAATGGATTGCTTACTGCAAAGAGAGGAACACAGTGACTACACTAAACAGGAAAAAGAAAAGAGTTTATTGTAGACACTTATTGGAGGAGAAAACAAATGAAGGAAGACAGCTCTGGAATACTTTGAATGAGTTAATGGGCAGGAGAAAATCAAACACACCATCATTCATAGAAGTGGATGGCCTTTTTCTAACAAAATGCAAACAGATAGCAACTTATTTTAGTAACTTTTTTGCTAATAAAATTGATAGGTTTAGACAAGGAATTGAAAATTACAGGAGTTATGGCACCTCATCTAAAGTAATCAAGGACTCAATAAAGGGGTAAAGATTGTAATTTCATGTTTCATCTGTTGAGTCCTGGAGAAGTGGAAAAAAATGATTTATAATCTAAATGATTACAAACCATCAGGAATAGATTGAGTGGATGGTAGATTACTAAAATTAGCAGCGAGTAAGATGGCTGTTCCAGTGTGTCACATATTCAGCCTAAGTTTGGCACAAGGAATCTTTCCACAGGCATGGAAATCTGCCAGAATAATTCCCCTCCTGAAGAATAAAAGTGATGACTTCTCAGCAGTAAATAGTAGGCCAAATAGTATTCTTCCCATCCTGAGCTAACTAATAGAAAAGAAGTTTTCGTACAGATCTTCAAATATTTAAACGTAAATTAATTAAATTTTGAATCACAGCGTGGATATAAGGAAAATCACTCAACTAGTACTGCATTGGCAGAGATGATTGATCGGTGGCTAACCGATGTTGACAACAGAATGACAGTAGGTGCAGTTTTTCTAGATTTAAGTGCAGCTTTTGACTTAGTAGATCACGACCTGTTACTAGAGAAACTGTTTTCATATAGTTTCTCTTACACACCACTAAACTGGATAAGAAATTACTTAACCTGTAGATGTCAGTCTGTATTTTTCAATGGGAGTTCTTCTTCTCCTAAATATTTACAGTGTGGTGTGCCACAGGGCAGCTGCTTAGGACTGTTACTTCTCTCACTTTTTATAAATGACATGCCACATGTCTTTAAAAGGTGTAGTACAACTCTTTCTGCAGATGACACTACAGTATATTATGCTGCAAGTAATATGGCAGAGCTAAGACTTACACTGCAGTCTGATCTACAGCTGCTACAAGGCTGGATAAATGAGAACAAATTGATTTTGAATGTATTGAAAACGAAGAGTATGCTTTTTAAATCTAGATATCAGGCCAGTGATGAACTTCATATTATGTTTAAGGGGGTGGAAATTGAGCAAGTGCAGGAGGAAATAGTTGATGAACTCAGGCTCAGGGTAGAAGAAAGACTTAAGTATCATTTATTATGCTTCTTTGGAAATATATGCCATAGCAGACAACCTGCTTATTTACATGGGCGCATACGTTATGTTAGAGATCAACACAATTATTCCACCAGACAAGCCTTTCATGGCGTTTGGTCCGTCCAAGACCCAGGACTGAAGCAGTTTGTAGATCAATTTTCTTTAGAGCTGTAACTATATGGAATAAATTACCCCCGGCAGTTATTGAATCATCTGGAACAGTCTCTTTTAAGAAACTCCTGAGAAAGTTTTTGTTTTCTGAGTCATAGGTGATTTTTATAAAATATTTGTTTTTTGGATGAATTAATTTGATTTTAAGTTGGTTCTAATTTGGTTTTACCATGCATATGTATTGATATTGTATTATGTAAACGGTCTGTAGAAAGGACCCCAGGAAGAGTAGCTGTCAAGCTTATGACAGCTAATGGGGATCCAAATAAATAAATAAATAAGTGCAAAAAGAACAAAACAAGAAAGGAAACAAACTAAACACAACACTTAGGTTAATGGCAATGAGCATTAAATGACTAAAGCAGACCCAAAAGACTGGCCAGGATGGGTACAGGCTGACAAGGAAGACGTCAGGAGCTAAAGTTCATTATATAAATGGTCGAAGGTAGTCACAGTGATAGATTAGTAAATTCAGCAGTTCATACCACACTGCTTTGTTGGAGTTGAACTCTTCATTCATTACATTTAGAAAAAATGTCAGCATGGCTGTGCCAAGGAATTACAGACCCATTCATAAAATTAGATCATAACTCAAAACTTAATTTACTTCAGTAACTCAATTGACTAAGCGAAACACATAATATGGATCATTTACACACTGGCTAATGTTTTCAAGCCTTTATTTCTGTTAATTATGATGGTTTTTTGCTTAGAGCAAAACAAAACCCAACATCTAAGATTATAAGATTACACCAGAACAATAAAAACACATTTTAATACAGAAATGTGGGTTTAATGAAAAGTATCTTTAATATCTGCTTAAAGGTTATTATTTTCAAAAGGTACTTTAACCAAATGAGCCTCATTGGCATGTATATTCTAATTTACTGAATATAACTGTACAATTGTCAATATTACACGACACATGAAAATGACTTAATCTCATTATAAATACAGCTGTTCTGTGAAGGCCTCAGAGCGGTTTGTTAAGAACAATAGTAAACAAACAGCATCATGGGACCAGGCTGCACAATAGACAGGTCAGGGATAAGGTCATGTTTAAATCAGAATTAAAATCTCACAGAGCACAGGACAGGAATAAATACAGGACTGGAATAAAATTTGTTGAAGGTTGTAGGAGTTTGGAACGTGGGTGCAGGTTCACCTTCCAACAGGAAAACAACCCTAAAAATAGAGGAAGAGCAACGATGGAATTTGACTAGATGCAAGCATATTCCTGTGCTACAATGATTCAGTTAAGAATCTTTGGCAAGACTTAAAAGCAGCTGTTTATAAATGCTCTTCATACAATCTGACTGAGCTTGAACTAATGTGCAAAGAAGAATGTGCAAAACTGGTAGAGATATACCCCAAAAGACTTGCAGTTGTACATGCCGCAAAATAATTATTCAAGGAGGCTGAATTCAAATGCACACCATCATTTTCAGATTTTACTTTTTTTAATACTTTTGGTTGCACTGTACATATTGTGCATGATAAAAACAAAGCACATCCCTTTAACATTCCAGAGTTTTGCAACATTTGTAAATATTAGTTTCTCACAAATTTTCCCATTTGACTTTATTTGCTAACTAATGAGATGGTGTGGTTTTATACACTTGAATCTAAATTTAAATAGTTTTAGAACCTGTTAAAGATCAGAAGATTTATACATTAAAGTCTCAGAACTGACACGGGGTGTACTTTCTCTTAATGATGAATATGTCAGATAAACAGTGGTCCTCGAACCTGTTTCTCAGGGCTCACTGTTCTACATGTTTTAAATGTCTCTGCTCCACCACAACTGATCCAGTGATTGCATTACCACCTCAGCATGCCAACAAGTGCTGCAGAAGCATGTGAATCATCCATTCATTTGGGTCAGGCAGCCGGGTAACACTTAAAACCTCCCGGACAGCGGGCCCTGAGGACCAGAGCTGCGGACCTCTGAGACAGAGCATTGCATGAACATTCGCCTACTTTACAGCCAAAAGGAACACGATTGTCACAAATTAACTTAAACACTAGAGGGCAGTAAAATCCAACTAGACACATCCATCTTCTTCTTATGTGTTCTACTGATTATGCTGCTAAAGGGCAGTTTCTGTTACATTAAATATGTTTTTTTTTCTGTTTAACATTTCACAAGCTGCAGAATATGCTGATAGTTGGAGCTGGCATTTTCAATTTAACACTTCTATTTACATGCCAGTAGTTTTGTACTCTTGGGCTGTTAATTAGATGAATGAGCAAAGTCAGGATCAAAGAGTATGAAAAAGAAAAGAATAAGAAAATAATGCTGCATTGGTGTCTAGAAAATGTAAATTCTAAACCTTCTTTTCATTGATAGAACCAGTCTGGAGGCCAGTTTACTATAGTTGAATTTAGAGCCAGTCTGTAACACCCTGTCCACACCAGTGCATTATTTCTTTAGTGCTGCCCTCCTCTGTGCATTTGATCCTCTGCCTTGAGCTGTGATTGGTCAAGACGTCAAACCCAGACAGGCTCATATCCTTGGCTGATATGGCGCATAATCTTAAGCTTCTCACCCCCTCTGAGGATTAAATTTGCTGTCCAGTCATCTTTAAGAAATACGGCCCCTCTGGTTATCCTTGGACTGTAAAAAAAAAAAAAAAGCAAAGCAGGCAATCTCTCATCACAGGAACATGCAGCAAAGAGCTCAAGTAGTGAACATGTGCTTGCCATAAAGTAGATTTAGGCCATGTGTTAAATTGGAGAAGTAATTGTCAGGGAACCTACATCTGACCTCATTGCCTAACGTGCCTAAAGCTTGGTTAAACTTTCTCAGTGCTCTGCTCAACCACCTTCCTCACTATTCAACTTCAGTAATAGTTTTCTTTTTCTGTTAATTAATCTTTTGTTCCACTGTCCACCAGTTTGTCTTCCTCGCTATGAAAACCTATAATCTACCTTCCATATCCTCAGCCTTGTTTTCTGGACCTTTTAAATGTAAAATCATGGTTTCAGTCTTTGTGATTTGGTTTTATTAGTGAAACCTATCTTTCACTTCAGTGTTTTTTGTATGTATAGAGCTGCAAAATCTAGTGTGTTATTGTGAATTGAAAGGAAAATGTTGGTTCAGTTCAGGTTGGTAGAAACTGTTGTCAGAGAAATGAATAGTAAGACACTTCAAAAATCCAGCCTTTATAGAAGACTGGCAAAAGAAAAATATTCTTAAGAGCAAAAAAATGACAAGATGTTACATTTGCTACAAACAATGTAGGGAACACAGCAAACATGTAGAAGAATGGACACCAAAAGTAAAGTTTTTAGCCTACATGCAAAACTCTGTCTTGCAAGTTGACCACAAAGACAATGAAACATGGTGGTGGCTGCATCATGCTGCATACTGATGTTTTTGCAGGCAGAGAAGAGGGAAGCTGGTCAGAAATATTTAGATTCAGTTTCAATTCAGTTTATTTATATAGCGCCAATTCACAACACATGTCGTCTCAAGGCACTTCACAAAAGTCAGGTACATACATTCCAATTAATCTTAATCATTGAACAGTGCAGCCAGATTCTGTTATTTATTCAAATTGGATAAAAAGTTTTTCTATCTAAGGAAACCCAGCAGATTGCATCCAGTCAGTGACTTGCAGCATTCACTCCTCCCGGATGAACATGTAGAGACAGTGGACAGTCACTGGCGTTGACTTTGCAGCAATCCCTCATTGTATGTCTTTTAAAGAAAGAGCCCAATAGACTTGCAGCTGTAATTGCAATTCAATGTGTTTTTACAAATAATTAGTTTTTTTATTTCAAATTTATTTAAGCACGGGCAAAACATAAAACAATGTTGCATTTATATGAAACCGTTGTCCTTTCTATAGGCCCTCTATGTCAGGTTTCAGGCTGTGCAGTCTTGTTTTGCTGCTCTTTCTCCTAGCAGGTTCATTTGGAGGGTGGACGGTGCAGCTGCGCTCTCTCACACCTGGTGAGCAATCAGGCTCATCTGGAAGCTTAAAAGGAGGAGGCTGCAGATCTGTCGATCAGCTGCTTCCAATCAGGGTAAGTGTCAGCTGAGTGTCAACCTTAGTGGTACCTCCAGTCCTCCGTGCCTTGTTGTTTCCTGATTTTTTTTAAAACATTTCTAACTTGAATTCTACTCCTTTTAAGGTGCCTCGGTTACCTGAATGCTGTTCTTGGGCCGTCTTCCTCCACGGAAAAGTGGAAAAGTGTGACTCTAGCCAAATGCTCATTCACAGGCCCAGTCCCTGGATAGGCTTTTAAAGGTTAACCTTTACAATTAATAATGCATAAGATTTCAATATAATCAAGAAGTTAAACTGTAAACCTGTGTTGATTTATCACTTAAAATCCCAATAAAACACATTGAGGTCTGTGTTTTTAATGTGAAAAAATGTTAAATAGTTCTTTTTTTTTTTCAAAGCACTCTATAATGCACAGCAAATGTAAGAAGAGCTACACTGAGATCCTAGATAGAATAACATATCATAACAAGAAATGTGTTAAGTGATAAGTAATGTAGAAGGACATTTTTAAACAACCTTGGGATATTCCTTTAGAAGATTATGCTTTCCCATAATTCGTTTGTCCCTCCAGCCAGTTTTTGAAGTCTTGTTATTTTGATTCAAATGTTTGATCTTCTCTGTATGTTTCTGCTGATTATTTGAAGTTCAAATGGGTTTTTCGCTCAGCAGGCAGTGTCCTTTCAACAGCAGCATGTACAGTAGATTTGACTTCCAAAACTCCTTTGAAGGAATGATTTGTTATGCTTTTGGATTTCGTGTTGCACCTCGTGTAATGGTAAATTCTGATGCTGACACTTGAAAAGAGTCTGTTAGCCTTGATAATGTTTCTGGTTTCAATTGAGGTGAGGCATTTCTTTTTTAAGGAAAGAGGCATTTTGGAAAATACATGTGTGGGAAGAACGGTTATTGCTGAATACTCTCCAGATATTCAGCAATAACTGAATGCCTCCAGGTTTTTTTTTTTTTTTTTTTGTGTGTGACACAAAAAAACTTGAAACTTAATTATTTAACTGAAAGTAAACGTAGTGAAACAGAATTTTTAATATAATAAAATGAAGCAATTAAGTTTCACACCATTATATTCAGTTTCAATTTAGTGACATCAATTTTCAAACCAATGCATTTAATTTCACATTACAGAAATACAGATTCAGTCTGAGCAATTCAAATTCAGTTTCTGTTGGCATCCGAAGGTAAAACTTTTCAAACAATTCAAAACAAGTGTCCAACTTAATGTTTAACAGGAAAATGCTGTGATTTGCTGTTATGTGTTAGTCATTTAATCATTCATTTATTGTAACTATACTGGAGCCTTTAACAGATTTCTGCTGCCATTAATCATTGATTATTTGTATTAGGGACTGCATCACACTGTGAGGAGAGACAGGTGTTGCTGCTCCACAGTTCTGCTTTGAATTTCACTATTACCCTAAAACAAAAGACAACAAGGTTTAACTGTTTTAGTCTCTTAAATTTGAGATCAGCGCGGTCAGTGCTGTACAGTTTACTAACTCTAATTATCCGCCTCCATTTGTATAAACAGACCAGATCCTTACCTGAAGTATAACCTTTTCAAAAGATTGCCCAGAGTTCCTAATCCAGCATGTCCCTATTTGGAAAGAAATAATCTTCAAAAGCTTTAAACTATCATGATCTGTAGGATTTTGGTTAGTTTCGCCTGTTTGGTGGGTCCCTGTTTTATTATTCAGTTGTCTGTTTTTATGGTTGAATTTATTCCCATGTTTCCATGTGTGGTTTTTGCTCAGTGATTTTCTCTGGATTTATTGGTGATAACTTCTTGTTGGATTGTCCTGTTATGTTATTGTGCTTCTTCTGTTCTTCTGCTGCCTTTTCATCAAACTACACATTCCACATAATGCTCCACACTTGCTGCATTTTTGACAGCATTTTTCCAAAGTGTAATGGAGGGAGATTATTTCAATAGTTGGGCTGGGCCCCTTAGTTCCAGCAAAATGAACTTTTAATGCTGCATTTTAGACAATTTTTTGCTCAACACTCTATGGAAACTAAATATCCTGCTATGTATCAGTATGACTCCACACAAGACCACAAATAGAATAACCAAAGATTTCCACGAGAAACCCTTTGGCCATTCTTTCCAGAAGAATTAAAGTTGTTAATGCTGCAAAGGGTGAGTTAATATCATTTTAAAAAATGTAATTAAGAATGGAATGTAATTAAAGTCCATTTGTTTGTAAAAGTAGGGAATATTTTTGCCTTTACTGATTACAGGAAGATTAAATCATCACCGATGTCCTGTCAGTCTCTAAATTGGCCTCTACCAGTCACTGATTTCATTATCTCTAATTTAAAACTTTAAATATTTTTCCTAAAAATATAGACTGATGAAATTCTATAAAATGTTACAAAACAGAATGAAGATCAAGTAGCTACAAGCACTATTTGGTCAAATGCTGTTTATGTAAGACCGGTTCAGCCCCTAACAGATGATACCATTCTCCTCTGTGTTTAATTCAAGAGCAATGATTTTGACTTCCAGGTCTTTCAAACCCCAGCTCCATCCATCTGCCGTTCCATTTTCTATACCCACGTGCACAGGGAGAACATCCAAACTCCCTGCAGAAAGACCCCCGGCATGATCTGACAAGATTAGAGCTTCAAGTTGTATGTATGCTTACTGTATGTTGTCATGAAACACTTGGGGGAAAATTGGTATATAAAAAGATCTGAAGCCGGGTGTGAGTTCATGTGAGGGTGGATGTGCTGTTTGGTTTCAATACATTTGCATTTATTTAATCCTGAGGCTGATAGTGACACTGTTTGTCTGACCTGTCAGACAGAGACATGTCCTGAAGCTTGTGTTTCTATAGTTAGACTGGGAGTAAACACACTAGTGTCCTCAGCCACAGCCTTTAAAACATACGTGTAGCATAAAAATATATTACAACCCATAAAGTGTCAATGGCGGAGCCTCCACAGTGGAAAAATAAATGTATGGTTTTCACTTTCTACAAAACTTAAATTGACCTTGTGGTTTTCATTATGTTGCTGCTAATAAATTCATCAGAAAGGAGAAACAACATGATCCAAGTTGTTCCACTAGCCTTTTTATCTGTATTTGAACAACACTGAGAATGTGGTGTTTTTTGCTTTCTATGTTTCATGCCTGAGTTAAACTGAGTTCTAATATGGAAGTTCAAAATGTCTGTAGGGTGTATGACTGGCCTGTTCCTTAACTAAAAAACATTAAATGAAATGTCAGACATTTAGTTTTGCTCATTCTTGGCCAATATAAAGGGGTGGCATGTGTTTTGGTCAATATTTTTCCCCTGTTTTGAGAATAATTTGCACTTTATTGGTTTACTGCTGTATTATACTAATAGATTTTAAAATATAAGCCAACAATGTAGACTAAAAATAGTAATACATTTAGAAGTCTAACCTAAACTGAATCATTTAGCCTTTCAGACTGACAGTTTTAATTAAATTTAATGGTCATTTATTAGTTTTATGAATGGCCATTGCATGTTTTTGTGCGATACCTTTGTAATAAGAAACCTTTTTTGGCAATCAATTAGGACTAAAGCAACTGATAATTTACCCTGACTGGAAGCAAGATTGCCTTCTAAATTCTAACAGATTTCAGGGTTTTTCTTGACCTTGTATGCCTTTTTGCTGCTTCTTCTTGTGCTCATTTATTACTTACATTGTTATCAATATCTTGTGTGAATTTCATGTGAGTATCCCCAGAAATATATTTAATTAAGAAAATGTCAATGCCTTTTTCTCTGCTTTATCTGGTATTAAATTTTTATGTAAATAAATAAATACATCTGTAATGCAGTATGGGGATTTTTTTCAACTATTCTGCTTCCAGCATTCACATAAGGATGCCTGACATTTTCAAGTATATACTTCAAATGGGGAATTTTCAACTACAAAAAAATTCTGCATTTGTTTTCAGACTCATCTTAAAATGGAGAAAAACATTTTTTTCATTTTATTGGCAGTATACACACATTTCTCTGGTTTGACAGAGAAAAAAATCAACTTTTAAAGTGTTTGTGTCAGTCATGTATGAGCAAAAATCCCTCTGAAAGACAGCATTGGGAGAAACATATTTCAAAGTCTTACAGACGAAACATCATGACGATTGTGACAGATTCCAGTCTGCAACTATGAAACGGTGTCTGGGTGATGACTTACAGTAAATGAATGTGAAACTTAGTTAAATGTCACAATATCCAGTTTGCACAGTGCATCAGCAGAAATCCAAGTGGGTTTGAGTGTGCATGAGGCTTATAGATACTGAGTTGTGTATCTACATATGGAGGAAGTGAATTCCTCCTGGGTCACTCAGTGTGACAGAGAAACTATCCGAGGCCTCTGCCTTTGATGTCTGTCCAACAGCACAGCATGATGTTCTTCTGTGAGCTGCTGGTGCCGTTGGGTTGGTTGCAAACAACCTTTCTGTGCTGGACACTGCCATTCTATCTCTGTTCATATTGTAATTGACACTCACAATCAAATTAATCTTTCTCTGTTTTCTGTTTCATATCTTGGTGTCAGTTCCAACAACAAAGCTGACAACCTAACACTCTATCATTTATATAAAGGACACAAAAGACATGTTTCTATGAAACATTAAGAAAAATATCCTCTGAGCTATTTATCGCTCCTGTTATTCTGTCATTCGCTAACTTTCATGTAACTTTCTCTGCTTATTTGTTTTTCTAAAGGATGCTCTGGAATTATACATTTTTTCCTCCTCTTTTTCCAACTCAGCTTCACATCTCTCGGAAGCATGTCTTCCAGTCATGTCTGAGGCCAGCTGATTCTGATGACAAATAAAGGCAGTCAGTCAGACTAGGGAAAGTCTTTTGGACCAATGCAGAGGTTGTCCCGACTCTCCAGGCTTGGCCCAATAGAATTATCTCTAGAGAGCATGAGCCAAATACCCTGCTGCAAGAAATTGTTTTAGACATTTACATTACATCATTTCAATGAGAACATTGTCATAAGCATTAATACTCTGATTGGTATTAAACGGAAAAGTGTCAATCACATTTGAATTTAGTTTCTCATATTCTACACAACATCATTATTATCCAAGGGACATTCACATGCCAAGGTACCACAAAGTTTTCTTTTCACAGATCAGTCAGTCAGTCATTTTCTACACTTCTTCCGTTGTAGGTCTAGAGTACAAATTAAAGCTGGTGCCTATCTCCAGGAGTCTATGGGCGAGAGGCGAGGTACACCCTGGACAGGTCGCCAGTTCATCGCAGGGCAATACACAAACAACCATGCACAAACTGATTCACACACCTAAGGGCAATTTAGAGAGCCCAATTAACATAACAGGCATGTCATTGCACTGTGGGAGGAAGCCGTAGTACCCGGAGAGAACCCACCCATGCACAGGGAGAACATGCAAACTCCATGCAGAAATACCCCCGGCCGAGTGTCAAACCAAGGACCTTCTTGCTTCAAGGCAACAGGGCTACCAACTGTGCCACCATGCAGGCTTTCATTTCACAGATCATTTCTGGAATTTCAAGAAATAAAGTAAAGAATAAAGTTTCCGTATGTAGCATGTAGATATTTTAAAAAGGGCACAGTTTTTTGCTGCAAGTAGAAAATCAAAAGCAAATATCAAAATGGGAAATTAAAGCAGCACAGCTTCAGAAGAAAGGATTATTTTTCTTTAAAACTTGTGGAGAGAGTACAATCACTGCCTGCTAGCTTGCAGCCGTCGCCTCATTCATTCATTCTGGCAGGAAACACAGTAGGGAATTACTCTGAACTCACGTTTTACCTCAAGACGGTTTGCGAGATTTCCTGTCTGAAATCTGAATGTTTATGAGTGCAATCTGTTTGTGTGTGGTGTGTTGTGCTTGCCGTGTGACTGTACATAACACACCTGCAATATCTATGATTTTTTATCGACACGTGTGGGGTCTCTCAGGGAATTTGAAAATCCTGCCGTGTAAACCACACATAAGTAAAACCTTTCTAGAACGGTTGCAATTTTTCAAAATCTTCCCAGGATTCCGATAGAATAGAATAGAATAGACATATCCTACATTGTCCCTCACTGAGAAAATTCAGGGGTACCAAATGAAAAAATTTGGATTCAAACAAGGGTAAAAAATATAAAACCAGTCATTTTCTACCACTTCTTCCAAACTGGTGTCTATTTCCAGCATTCTATGGGCGAGAGGTGGGGTACACAATGGACAGGTCACCAGTCCATCGCAGGGCAACACAGACACACACACAGGACAAACAACCACGCACACACTCATTCACGCCTAAGGGCAATTTAGAGACCTAAAAGTCATCTTTTTGGACTGTGGGAGGAAGCCGGAGTAGCCGGAGAGAACCTATGCATGCACGGGGAGAACATGCAAACTCCATACAGAAAGTCGAACCCAGGACCGTCTTGCTGCAAGGCAACAGTGCTACCAACTGCACCACTGTGTAGCCCAATTTAAAACCAAAACAAATTTACAGCAAAAGACAAAAAAATACTTTACAATTATCAAAAAAGCATACTCCGATTGAAAGAAATGTACAAATGAGTAGGGATAATTTAAGAAAATGTGAAACTTGTGCATGTATATTTGTGCATAAACAACAACAGAGTATTTACAAGATATTGAAGAAATTGCAAATAGCAACAGTGATATCAACAACTAATTCAGTTTGAGCTTGTTAGCAGCAGTGATGGGAGCAGTTAGGATGCAACTACACTGGCTTCTGGTGCATTTCAGATTGCAATTTAAGGTTTTCTTACTGACTTTTACTGAGCTCTTCACAGACAGGCACAAAGTTATCTTGGAGGATGATGCACCCATATGTCCTTGGCTGCTTCCTGAGCTCCAGTGACCAGGGCATGCTGATGGTTCCCCATAACGAGTTGAAAACAAAAGAAGCCAGAGCCTTCTGTTCAGTGGCCCAAGTCTCTGGACTTGAATGGATAGATTATGTGGTCTCTTTAAAAAAACAGTTCTGTTCAATTCTGCTTTGCATTATTTTGTTTTTCAGGATTAATAGCTCTTGGGCTGTTGTATGAGTATTAAGAAGCACTTTGTGATTTTTACATCTTATAAATGAGGTTTTACTTTCATACAACTCTTGATGAAATTTAGAGGGCTGTCTTGACTTATAGAAACCAAGGAAGAACTTAAAATCTGGAGCCTTTGGCAAAGGTAGTTCAAATGTTTTCCTAAATGGACATTTGTGAGTTACTAGGAAAGCTTTCAGGGTGAACTACACTTGTTGTCACACAAAACAACACCTCCCACCTATGTGTGCACCCATGTTTTGTTCCCCCTTTTGCCCTGTTCAGTGATACAGTTACGAGCAAGGAAGCTTAGAATTCGATTCAGGTTTGATTCTATAATAGCTGCTGTTGTACAATAACATGCTGAAGTTATTTAATATTTGATTTATTAACTTTCTGTCTGTCAAGTTTTGCCCTGTGGATAACAGCCCAATGTGGCGGTGGTATTAGAACAGCAAAAAAAAATAAAATTACCAAGCAAAATGAAGGAATAAAGAAAAATAATGAACTATATACCAATGAGGGAAAAGAGGAATGCATAAAATGGTTGAAAACCACAACCAATAAAATTAAGCAATGATATCACAGTTTAGTGTGGATATTTATGTTTAGGAACCAAGGTTTATCTGAAGGGATTTGGAAATGAGGTCAAATTAGTTTTAAAACTAATTACAGACAACAATTGGTAGGTCAAACAAGTCACAATGCTAAATCAGAAGGTATGTAAAACATTATTTTAATAAAATAATATATCAGTAATCTTATCTTAATGTTGTTCAAACAGCCATCATTATTTAGTAAAAAATATCTTAAAATATTATTTGCCGCATTAGAAATCAAGCATATTTGGACAATTGATTGTTAATGATATTTTAACCAACAAACATTATTTTAGAAAAGCAATGTTTAAGGAAATATTATTTACTGAATTAGAAATCAGTAGTCTTTTGGACAATTGATCTTCATGCTGTTAACTAGTCGTCACATGTAAAAATGGACTGCTAAAATGGTGGAGAAGAATGTCTATGGACTCTCATAAGATGGCTACGAGTTGGATGTAAATATTTGACCTTCCTGGTCTCAGCTTTAGCTGTTTTAGCAAACACAAGAAAGTAGCTTATTTAGCAACCCTTTTAGTTTCACATGTGCTTGAAATACCATTTATACAAATATTAAAGGTATTTATGAGCCCCAGCGGTGTGTTATGGCCGATCTGTGTTTAAACCACTCATTGAAATAAAGTTTGTCGTAGCTTTAAAACACAACAAACAGAACAAACTGACTAGCCTCAAGGCTTAGAGGCCTGTTTGCACTAGCTGAGCAGACAGTTTGCTAGCACTCAAATAGTTCAACTCTTAGCACCACACTCAAAGCAAAACACCATGAAAAAAACTATATTTTGATTGTTTCATCACCACCTCTTACATGAACTGTTCTGATGAACAGGAATGAAGAAGGTCCAAAGGGTGTTGGATTGTGTGGCAAAGGCAATGAACAAAGAAAACAGCTCTTGGTAGCTCAATAGACCGGCACACAGGAAGACATGTGATCCTGCCATTCCTATGTGTCTCCTCTCAGCCAGAGAGGGGGAAAGCTGCTTCACTCGATTTAAAGAGAGACACCGTCTCTTCTGGGGGTACCTCTGACTCAGATTCCTTTTCTCCAGAAGCTCAGACAGAAAGGTTTAAGACAGCTTGCCTTAAATTACCCCTTAGAATGAACGCTGGATGCAGTAACAGCTGGTCATTACTTTACTTTTGGTTGTCCTTCGATCGACAGGTACACTAATGCAAGATCCTAATCAACTTTGGATCCAAGGATTCTTTGAGGCAGTAGAGTCTTCCTCAGCGAGTTTCAAAAACATTCAAGGTTTGTGCATTGCCAGCTGCGTTAGCATGGGTCAATCAGAAAGAGGTGTGGCTGGGAGGAGTATTTCAATAACTCCATGACATCACAGGGATTCCAGCTGTGAGTCCTCCTTCCTGGGGCTGGCCTCACAAAAAAAGGTTAAGGCTGTGTAGTATGGGATTCAGAGTTGTTTTTTCACCAGTCTATAGTTCTCTGCATTGGTAGTTCTCTTTACAGTTCGAGTCCATGTTTCAACCCATGGTTGGGGCGCAACACTGTCTTGATTGGGATCAAATTAACTCATCTTGCTTACTTTATTTGTTTTGGGTTAATGGTCAGCATTCATAAAGAGAGAGAAAAACATCCAGCAGTAAACTGTGCTCTCAAGTCTGTCTGACAATCAAGTCTGGTGTACAAATTAAAGCTAGCAAAAATATCTTTTTGTGAACAACATAGTCCTCCTGTAAACCTAAACAGAAGTCCATGTTTCATTTAATTTTCTTTATAGGACAAATAGGGCCACCATCTGGGATTTTAGCAGCAATTATTTTACATTCTTTCTCCAGTTGAATGAATAATCGTGTTTGGCTTAACCATCATTTTGCTCTAAGTTGGAGGTTTATGAAAAATACCTGATATTCATACTTTGTAGCTCCCAACATACATGTTTGTCTTTTTTTATTGGGTAACTCAGGGAAAATAAAATGTGCATAACTAATGCAAATTTTCAGAAGTGCTCTAAAAATTCATTTGGTTGGGTTTATGGTGTCACTAATGCTTCTAATAGGGTTACATTTGAAAATCAAATGAAATAATCACATAAACAACATCACATTTAGTTTGAAAATACTCTCTCTTGTTGGCCTCATGTCCATTCCTTTCTTTCTTTCTTTCTTTCTTTGTATCGTCTACAGTTACACCATCTATCGGTTTCAACTTCATGTAGTCCCCGTTTATCCAAGTCCACTTAGAGCAAAAGCGTTAAATCCCATTAAAGCCTTCCCAATTCAGTTTCAGGACAGCTGCTTTGTTTTGCAGGCTGCTGCCAAGGTAGACTCTAAACAGGGCCCCAAGATAATCTGAGACCCCTCTGGCTCTTCTAATCTAGCAACACCTCCTGGCTGGCAGGAACAGATGTCTGGATACTCATTTGAGGTTTGTGTGACACAAAACAACTTCTCAAGCTTCTACAGCTAATTATTCTGACTACACAAGACAGCAGATAGATGTCTTAATATTTCTTAAATCTCTTTCATTGAAACATGAAAAAACAGAGGCGCTTAATCTGGTCTGAAACAGTGTCAGTGAAGTGTTCTCTATTTTTGGAAATCTTTTATAACATCAGGCTAATAAAACTGTGTTGTGATTATGAATATGAATATATTATTTAATATTAATACTTTAACATTTTATTAAATAATATTTCAGTCTGTTAAGGGTTGTCCTGTGAATACCAGCCCAATAACGCGGTGGTATTAGGACAAATTGAAAGGGATGAGCCAAGCTCTGGCATTATTGAACAACAAAACTCTGCACACACACAGAATAAATTCACACAGTTTCTTAAAATACAAAAATTTATTAACAAAAATAAGTCAACTCAAAGTCAAACATATTTCAATCAACAAACTCTTTACTATGCTAAACAACCCAACTAAACTACCAAGCAAAATGAAAGAACAAGAAAGACTAATGGGCTATGTACAATATAAACAAGTTAAACAAAGATGGTTGAAAACCATGACCAAAAGAGTGATACAACATTACATTGCAATGTTATTTATGTTTGAGAACGAAGGATTATCTTGAAGAATCTGGAAATGAAGTTACATTAGTCTTGGAACTAACTTGGTCATTATTTTGATAAAACAACATTTTAAAGAATGATTTGCTGAATAAAACCAACCTTCATCTGGATGACCAATTCTCAATGGTGATTAATTAGCTGCCTTTATTAAAATAATATCATTATACATAAATATTATCAAGGAAATATTAAAATGAATGGACAAATGGGTCTTAATGGTGCTTAATTAATTATCACATTTAGTAAAATATTTAAGGAAATATTACTTCCTAAATTGGAAACTAACAACCTTTCTGGGTAAATGATCTTCAGCTGACTCATAAAGTAGGCAAGCACATGTTCTTAGCTGTTAGCGGTTGGAGCTAACAAAAGAAGCTTATAGCTGGTTACCAGAATCAAACACACACCTTTAAAATACCACTAATATAATGGTAAAAATGCATAAGCGTGGGCGGCGCGTTATGGCCAATCTGTGTTTAAAAACCACCCTTTAAATAAAGTTTGACCAACCAAAACAAATAAACAAAACACAGAACACATCCTTAGCTGAGTGCTCGTCTGCTAGCATTTACTGTAGCTGAGTTTCTCAACAAAAATAAAACAAACATCATTTAGATTATTTAACTCTAAACTGGTCTTCTCTGCCCAAACACTACCTCTTACGTGAACCGTGCTGAGGGGAAGTTGTCCGGGGCGACGAAGTTGAGGAAAGCATCCAAGGTGAACAAAGGGTTATCTTGCAGCTAGCCTCTGTAGCTGTGGGAAAGGGGCAGCTCGTTCTGCCGCCCGGCCGAACTGTACGACAAAGGCATGTTCGGCTCCTTGAGTGGCCGCGATGCAGCGGGGTAGCTCTCGCTACCTGGATGTCCACGCAGGAAGGTGTGCAATGCGGGCTCGGCCCCCTTTTCCAGGCCGTGGGGGGAATCCGCTTCAATCTGGAGGCCCCAGAAGAAAAGCCAAGTCAAGCTTGTCTTATTACACCCTTTATATGAATGAATGCCGGATACTAGAACAGCAAATCATTACTTAACTTTGTTGCATGTGATTGTAGTCACTCTGGATCCAGTTTGAAGAGTTATGTCTGTCTGACATTAGCGCACTGTCTCTCCTACCAGCTCCACTGGGGACCTGCGTGGAAGAGGTCTCTTTGTTGGAACGCGGGGTTTTTATTCAAACAGTGACGTCACGGGAAGTCCGCTGTTACCTCTCTTGTTCCTGTTCCTGGCTATGCTGGAAGTAGGTTAATGCGATTTATTTTGAAAAATCCAGAAAAGTTCTTACTGGCCTTTAATGTTGGCTGGGGTATCAACAACTGGAGCTTTTAGTTGTTTACATATACTTGTGCTAGGCTCTGTCTTTTTAAAATTATTTTCATTTTCATAATTTTTTTAAACACAGAAAAGCTAAATGCTAAAGAAACTGTCAACATTCATTGATAATATATTGGAATAAATCAACTTTTATTCCATAATACGCTGCTTTGGCATTAATATGTATACATTGCACTGTTTCGGACTCGTTTCTTTCCATGTATACATAAACACTTTTTACAGTAATAACAACAGGCAGATGCAGAAAAAGAATCCTGAAAACCAATCCCTGCACACACAAGTAGCAAGAAAAAGCTGGATGTGGGTTTTTGAAGTAAAAAGTGTGATAGAAAAATTATTAATTTGTCTAGTTTTCTGTTTGACATTTATGTGGATATGTGTGCAAGGATTAATGCACACAGAGGTATGTGCATGAGCGAGTTCCTACTATAGAAAAGGGGTCTGCAAACTGCGGCTCCAAAGTTGCAAGTGGCTCTTTGGACTTTCCATAATGGTTCTGAATAACGTTATTTAGAACCGGTGTTTTCATGGAATAATTGCATTGAGTCTTCACAACAGAACGACACTAAATGTACCAGTAATATTTTTTACTCTTTAATCTTTTCATTTAATTTGGAAACTATAATTTTGTTTCTTCCATCATTTTTCACAAAGATCCTCTTTTTGCAAAGGTTTCTTTTGTTGTTGTTTTTTAAACCTAAAAATGAAACCTATAGTTGACATTTACCAAAAATTATAAGTTGTCTTTTTTCAAAAGGTCATGTAACAGCCGGATCTTTAAATGAGTTTTATTTAGCTGGACTGAGGCACTAATGGCTCTTTGGATTTTAAAGCTTGCAGACCCCTCTACTAGACGGTAACTCTGCTCCGGTTTCAAGCTTCTTGCAGCCTTTAACAGGTTTTCTTCCAGGATTACGTTGTACTTAGCTCCTTTTATCTGCCCATTGACCAGCTTCCCCTTCCCTGCTGAATAAAAGCATCCCCCCAGCATGATGCTGCCACCACCATGTTTCACGGTGGGGATATAGTATTCAGAGTAAAGTCCAGTGTTAGTTTTCCACTGCTCATAGCATTTTGCATAAAGTTTAACATTATTGCCCTACATAGCTTCTGGCAAGCAGCAAACAAGACTTTCTTTCAACAATGGCTTTATTCTTTCACATTGTGTAAAGGTAAGATTTGAAGAATGCACAACTCGTAGCTGTTCTGTGAACAGATTTTTCCTACCTGAGCTGTGCACCTATGCAGCTCCTCCAGAGTTACTATGGGCCTCTCGGCTGATTCTCTGAACAATGTTCTCCTCGCCCAGCCTGTCAGTTTAAGCGGTTGACCGTGCCTTGGTAGGTTTGCAGATGTACAATGGTGCTCCATTTTCTGATGACAGCTTGAACGTTGTTTTATAAAATGTTCAAAGCTTGGGTTTGATAACCTTACTCTACTTTAAACTTCTACACAACTTTTTCCCTGACCTGTCCTTGGTTGTTATGATGATGTTTGTTCACTAATGTTCTCTAATAAACCTCACAGAATACCTAGATTTATAATGATATTAAAGTGCAAAAAGACTGAATCTATTCAATAATTTGATGACTTCTGAAAACAGTGTCTGCATCTAATTGTAGTTATGGGTATCAGAGTAAATGGGGCTGATTACAGCACACTTTTCAGGTTTTCATTTGTATATACATTTGTTTCCACCTCACAATTTAGACACTTTGTGTTGGTCTATCCCAACAAATAAAATAAAACATGTTTGTGGTTGTGACAAATGTGGAAATGTTTGGACGGGGGGCTATATTTTTCAAGGCACTATTTCTTCCCAGATGACAAATCGTGGGCCTCATCTGGTTGCAATTCATCATCATTTGAATCCCTTTTTCAAAATTCCAGATTGCTGATCAGTGTGACATACAATCTGACCTAAATCTTCATGAACTGCAAAGATTTTATCAAAAAATTTGTGCTCAGTGGTGAGATATATTTTTAGAACATATATTGTGTTCATAAGTGTCAATATATTCAATTATCAAAGTGGAGAAATTTCTTGTTGATTTGATTTTGATCAGAATTGTATATCACTGTAAATGCAAGTTACTGTTGCAAACCTTTAACAATAAGTACAACCTAAAAAAAAACTATACAAAGGAAAATAAAAAAAACATGAATGTACAGTTTTTCAAGTTAATATATATATTTAAGGAAACATCCCCCACAGTCCTGCTGTGCAGCACAGAACCACTTTTTAATTGATTTCCTTCAGTTTCCTTGCATTTGTGCAGCTGCAAGGCTTTCCGTGTATCTGACTCTGACTCTGAATAGCGACCTTTAAGACAGCAGCTGGCAGCCACTTTATATCAGTGCTGATCCTCAGACACAACAGACAGCCAGACATATAGCAGCCAAATACTCAGAGCTGCCCAACAAAAGAAATGTGTTTAAAAATTTGCTGAAATGCTCATGTACAGTTGGAGAGCAGAGATTAGTCAGAGGCACAGAGTTACATAATCTGTAAATGGCTGCATAATGGACTTCTCTGAGCCTTTTGTTCATGATATTGTCTTAGCTTATCTTAAAAATGTAAGTCTAAATACATAATAATAAATAATAATAGACTGGACTGGGATGAGTTTGAATGTTGTGTATGTTAAACATTCTGGAGTCTCTAAACTTCAGTTTTCCCTCAGCAATTTAGGAAATGGGTCATTTGCCTGCGCCAAAATTTAATTAAGTATCCCACACTGTCCCATCTGCATCCAGCTTCATCAATTATTACTTTCCCTCCATCCTCAAGTTACCCTTCGTCCATTAAACATTCATAAGCCCTGTAATGATTAACAATATGTTTGTGCTAATCTCTATGCAAATTAAGGAAGCTTTGTAAGAAATAATGCATTTTGAAACTTAGCTGCACACTATGGTTTTTACATCAATTTTCAAGGTTTCAGAATAAGTTAGAGCTACTGCTTAGTTTAAAAGGAGGATATCTCCTTTACTTTTCATTAGTAGGTGTAAACCACAAGGAAAGGGCTGGAGAATCATGTAAAACACAGTATGCATTTTACAGCTAGTTTTAAAATTTATAGTTGAAAATATAAGGTCAAGATGCTTCAGAATATAAAATCTCACACGTGTGCTCTTGGCTAGAGAGTCGGATTTTTTTTGAAACACACAAAAGCATTAAATGTTTTATTTTTCTATTTCCACTTTCATGGATACAATCCCTTGACACTTTGGGTGCCCACACCTGTAGTGCAGGCAACTGCATAGTCTCAACAAACGTAGATACACTGTAAGGTGGGTTGGGGTGCAAAAGATTAAAACTTATAAAACTTTTTATGGAGGATTTTAAGGCTGAACATAGAAGGACAGAAAGAGATAGGGTCTCTATAAAAGGGGAGTGAGTATAAAAACGAAAAGCAGCTCCGATTATCCATCATCCTGATCCTAAACTTGATAAATTGCTAAAAATATATACTGGCCAACATGGTTATAGATATTTACCGTTCACTGAGTTTTTTTACACTTGTAGTTAGTGTTAAAGTCATGATGTGGAGATTTTTTAGGGACACACTTAAAGTGAAGGGTTATAATTTGGGAAATACACTTATAAATGTGAGGTATAGTCAAAGATTGCTCCAACTTTTTTGAAATGTTATAGGGGATGACTAACTGCTGTCTTATTAGCAAAAGGGTTTGGTTGCTCTGTTTTTAGTGGGAGCTTATGCTACTTTTGTAACATATTCATTTAGTTTAAGGGTTTTTACACATCTTTACTAGAGGTAAAATATGTAGAAGCCTTTTGTGACCTTGAACCAATGGCCAAGGAGATGCTCAAAATCAGGCTAAAAAACAGCAGGTTTGTAACATCTATGGCACACAAAAGGCAATGTTGATCATCTGTGTATCTGTCTTGGTAAAGCATATGCCCTGAGATGAAATCTGCAAAACTAGCAGGAGTATGTCCCCAAAGGAGCAGGCTGTTTAGCAATCCTTCCACGCCGGCGCAAAGTTCCACCTTCCACTTTTGGTATTCTGTCCTGTGGACACACTGAACCCTGGATTTCCACTTTAACACCTGCATACAGAGGAGGGTGGAAAGGAATCACAGCATGCTTTCTGCCCTCACCAGCTGCTCCACCACTTCATACTTTCCAAGCAAATATTCAAAAAGCAAGCTGTGAGGATGATTGCTCAGCTTTTCTAAATACTGTCTGCCTCCCCTCCACTGAGGATCCCGTGTAACTACAGGATGACCATTGTTGATCTAAATGGAGATTGATCCCTGAATAGGTTGGACTGAAAGTTTGTATCGGGTAATACACAACAAACATGGCACATTTGTCAAACTCCAGTCAATAATGATCTGTGCTGGGGTAAAATGGTGAAGGACACTGTGTGTTGTGGGGGTTGGGCGGATCTGAGCGAGAGACACAAAGACCACCTATCAGCTCTCCCCTCAGCATTAAGCTGTCCTTCTCATCTTAACTGAGCAGGCAACTTGTCACAGAGGAACTAATTAAGTTGGCAACAATCAGTGCTGCTCTGCCACAATTAGACATTGAGTGCATTAGCATTTAAAAGCTGTTTAAAAGCAGCAATTCAGCAGATAAATCTTTGTTCCTTATACAGCTAAAACACACCAACATTCTCTCACCTGCAGGCCAAGAACAAGCAGCTTCTCCCATCTTCATCAAAAAAACATTGGATTATTTTCTTTTAAAAAAATGAAAAAGCTTAATTTATCTTGCCTGCAGTTTTAAAAAGACTGATATTACCTTTCCTTATCCGTTTCATGCACAGATCTAAAATCAAACCCTTTAATTAAGCAATTCCTAAACAAAATGTTTAATTTAGCATTTTTTTCACAAATGTTTATATAAATCTCTCTCTCTCTCTCTCTCTCTCTCTCTCTCTATATATATATATATATATATATATATATATATATATATATATGTGTGTGTGTGTGTGTGTATAGCTTTGTTGCACAGAAAACAGAGAGCATTTTTCATTCATTCATCCCTCCATATATTGTATATACCCACTAATCCTTGCACCATTTCCTTGACTATCTCCAGCAGTCTTCAGGCGAGAACCACGGTACACCCTTGACAGGCTGCCCGTCCATCACAGGGCAACGGAGAGACATACAGCACCAACAAAGATGCACACACTCACACCTAAGGGCAATTTAGAGTAACCAATTGACCTAATAGTCATGTGCCAGACACCTGTATATTTTTGTTTTGCTTCAGTTTGATTGCTCAGTGTTTAGTACCCACGGTGATGTTTTTGGTATCTATGTTTTTCTTACTTTTTGTAAATTATTAAAAGGTGTATGAATTTCTTTGTGGAAGTTTTAAATTTACTTTCCTTCTCAATAGAATAGAATAGAATAGAAATATACTTTATTGTCCCTCGTTGGTGAAATTCCATCCATCCATTCATCATCTTCCGCTTATCCGGGGTCGGGTCGCGGGGGCAGCAGCCTAAGCAGAGAGACCCAGACTTCCCTCTCCCCAGCCACTTGGGCCAGCTCATCCGGAGGAATCCCAAGGCGTTCCAAGGCCAGCCGAGAAACATAGTCCCTCCAGCGTGTCCTGGGTCTTCCTCTGGGCTTCCTCCCAGTGGGACGTGCCCGGAACACCTCACCAGGGAGGCGTCCAGGAGGCATCCTAACCAGATGCCCGAGCCACCTCAAGTGGCTCCTTTTGACGTGGAGAAGCAGTGGTTCTACTCTGAGTCCCTCTCGGATGTCCGAACCTCTCACCCTATCTCAAAGGGGGAGGCCAGACACCCTGCGGAGGAAATTCATTTCGGCCGCTTGTATCTGTGATGTCGTTCTTTCGGTCATGACCCAAAGCAAATGACCACCTTTTTGACTCAGCTCTCTCTTCACCACGATAGACCGGTACAGCGCCCGCATCACTGCTGACACAGCACCAATCCGTCTATAGATCTCCCACTACATTTTTCACTCATTCCTGAAAACGACCCCAAGATACTCGAACTACTCCACTTGAGGCAGGACAACCCCCTCAGCACCAGAGATTGGAGGGCCCGCCCCAAGGTCCCCAGGCTCCACTTCCTCAGTGGAAGATGTGCCAGTGGGATTGAGGAGGTCTTTGAAGTACTCTGCCCACCAAGCAACAACGTTCCGAGCAGAATCGCCTCGAAGTCGTATGCCAGTCGTTTTCCATGGCCTCCCCGAACTCCTCCCACGCCCGAGTTTTTGCCTCAGCAACCACCCGAGCCGCATGCCGCACTGGGGAAATTGTGTAATATTATTCCAAGATTTGAGTTGTTTAGTTGTACAAAATAAATTTTTTCTACATGTTTTAATATACTCTGTTACATAAAATCAAGGGACTAGTTTGCATGTAATATGCTTTCATCACATTGTGAAAAATCATGTCAACATTTAATAAAAAATGACTGAGCCCTTCTTAACTTAGAAATATGAACACATCTGATAGAAACTGTTTTGGTTTAGCCACAGTAGGGTCATAAATGAGTTTTTATTTATAATTTATTAAAAATAGCAGGTTAAAAACTTGTTTATATCATTTTCAATAATCAGCGGGAAAATCTTAATTGGCACATCAATCAACCATTTTTATAGTTGCGGACCTGAGTTTTGCATGTTTCCTCAATTCATCTTTTGTAATGAGCTTCAAGTTTATGATCGAGGTGGTAGGGCTTCCTTGCCATCAACAAACCTATACTGTTCCTAAGCTACTTTTAGAACGACTTCCCTTGACTAAAACTGTAGGTTTTCAAATAATGCCCTTTTTTAAAAATATTGTAATTAGGCTATCAATCATCTGACCAATTTAACAACATGCCTTCAAGTATAGAGCACCTACAAATTGTGTATTTGAGGGGGATAAAATGGATCAATGAGAGCGACGCCGTGAGGCTACAGGGGCGAGAGGGCGGACGGTGAAGGAGGAGGAGGAGTATGGGTGCGCACAACTCGGGTTAGTTGCGCGGGCACTGGCGCAGCGGTGAAACCGATCCCAGCTGCTGCCTTGGAGGGGATTGAGAGCTATTCCTGTCCCTCTGTGGGTTGGTCACGTGTTCTCCAGGGAGCGTTTAGTTTGGGGAACACGTCGAGAGGGAGCGTGAGCGCACAGTTGCGCATAACTGAGTTGGAGAGCAGCGACATCCCCGAAAAGCGTTAACGGTCTGACGGCGGAAAAACCGGATCAGTTTTGTTTTGGGGCGTAGTCATAATAATAACACTCTCCACAGTGTCTGCTCACCTGCTGCTACAACGTGGGTGATCCCTCGGGCACTGCTTCGTTCAAACTTCTCAGTCCACGAACTGTGATCTCCACGGCGAGCACCTTCTTCCTCTTCTTCAAGTCGAGATCCAGATCCGCCACGGCAAGCGAAGGTAGGATGCGCTTCTTTCCTCTGCTTTATAGTGATGGGAGCATGCAGAGAAGGACACAAACAGGCTAAACAATCAATTTGTTTGTGCGGTGCAAACGCTGTTAGTGGGAAGCTTTTGATAGTGTGAGAAGCAACAAAACAGTGGGTGCTGGAGAGCAGATGAAGTCTTCCATAACCTTAATTTCATGTCTAAATTTTACATTAGTAACAGTATTTATGGTTTTGCCACACATTATGCTGAGAAGCATGCTAAACTACTACTTAATTAAAATTACTCTTTTCAAGACTTCATGAAGTTGTGACAGAAAACTTCATGAACGTATTCCTCGATGGTGGTAGGGGCCAAGTTAGTTTAGGTAGCTGTACTGTGATAACTGTAAGTGAATCTTACCTGAGATATTTGAAATAAATATACATAGAAATATAAGGAAGGACATAAGGGACCTTGTTCTTCAATGCCTATGTAACCGAGAAAGTGATGCATTCAGTGTTAACAAAGGTATGAATGGTAACCGTGAGTAAAAGTAGCAGTTTCACAATATGTGATTGACTGACTGACTGACTGTATAATATATTTACATTTTTATATAATACTGATCGAAGGTTCATTAGTCTCCACACCACGACCATCTGTGCTTTTCTCAACTGCTTTCCAAACAGCTGGATCTTTCTTTCATGAATGCAAGAAGAATGTGTAGTAGCCTTCTTTCAGCCAGCTGCCTGGTAGTGTAGCAACAGGTGGGGAGGGGCAGTGCTGCACTACCCTATGCATAAAACAGCCAGAGAAAACTGCGATCACTCCCGGTCTATCTCTAGTATCTCTTTAAAACCAGAAGAATGGTATGATACATTTTAGGAATTTTGAACTTAACTTTTTAAAACCTAGGTGTATCTTGATCTAGGTAACCAGCCCATGCCTACTTTTAAAGAAATCCCTTTAGCTGAATCCCAACCTTGATGTCACCCAGGGCATCAGTAGGGACCAAAAAATGGGCACAATGTAAGTCAATACAGATGCAAACGAGTTCTGATGGGATGCTGCACATATCTCATACAAAAAAAAAAATGTACAGAGCAGAGAAATCATTGTAGTAATCATTTGAAGCCACGTGAATCTGACAGTGTGCCTATTAGGGATATTTAATCAATTTGACTCTTAGAGTTTATTGGTTTATTGTTGAGGCAGTGCTGCTGGTGATACGAGAAACCTAAAAAAGCTTTGGCCACAGAAAAGCAGAGTGTAAAATGTCAGCTCCTCATTTATTATACATTAGACCTGAACAATATGGACCAGCAGAACCAGGAACGGTGACAGGAAGTGCTGCTTGTCTGTGTTTCAAAATTAGAGAACAAATAACTCATTTGTATAACTCATTTGTATAAAACACAGTCAAACAAACCCATGGCCCCAATCAAGAGTGTGATGTCCTGCCTCATTCATGCTGATCACTAGTGGGATATAAAACCACATTTAATGAACTGCTGTTTCACCTTCTTATAATAAAGATGTATGGGCCCACTCTCTCTGGCTTCCTTGTTACTGGCTGATCAAAGTAGCTAATGAGACAGGTCTCAGTGCATGGGGCCTGACACTCTCGGAGATGAGGCTGCTAGTTGGCTGAATACAGCTAACACCCTCATTCATCAAGCATCTACAGGGTGCTGCCTGCTTTCTCATTCTATTCATGATTTTTCCTCTTTCTCTCTCTCGCTTCCCAGTTGTAGCCTCCGATGATGATAATTAAGACATGATAAAGATGACAGTAGCAGGGCTTTTCTGCAGGAAGGATGGGATTTCTGTATACTTGCAGGGATGATTATAGTTGTGAATCTTTGCTGCTGCTGCAATGACTTCCAAGAACAGTTCAGTAGTGTACCTGTTTGGCTTTGTAAATATTGTCCTCCACAATCCCTGGTAAAGATGTGTGGACAGTTTTTTTTTTTTTTTATTGCATAAAATAACATAGAAAAATTTGATACTAATAAAAACCTTTAATTTGAGGTTGAACAATACCAGATTAGAAATAAAATAAACTATTTCACCAGTATCACACTTAATGGGACCCTTGATTATTCTTATAGAATAAACTAAAGCTTTTAGTTATTTATCCTTTTTCAAATGAATCAGTGTGAACTTTCAATTAGTAACTTTATGACTTTGTTTCCCTGGGATTCTAACAATGCAATGCCAAATCTTTTAGCCACTTTTCAGAATTGGAAAGAGAAGAGAACATGCTTTTGAATTATAAGGGAGATGTGTGTTGATCTTCATAACGCAGGAACTAGATCCTAGAAAAAAGCTAGTCCCTATAAAGTTCCCCACATCTACACCCAGAGCGATTTTTGAACAACTGGAACAAGGCTGGACAAGGACCCAAGTCTGCCTTGTCACCATGCACAAAGAGAAAGATGGTAAGGCAGGTAAAAAGAAATAGATGTTTAAAGCTGGTTATTAAAGAAATGCATCAAAGAGCAGCGTACTGAGGTCACCAAGTCTCCATAACAACCATTTATTTCAAAGCTTTTGGACACATCTCTACTAGAAATGGTAATAATCCTCAAGGACACTGTATGTCTCGCCAGCCATTTTATTGCACTAAAATATTCAATCAGAATGCATGTGATGTGTATTACACATAAATCTCAGGTTATGTGCTTTTCATATTGAAACTGTAGCTTGAACATGCTTCATTTCTGATGTGGGTCTGCTAGTGGGGCATCATTAGTGGGCACAACATTCATTCAACTATAGGGAGAGGTTTGATGGCGTTGGAATGGAAAGAAATCTATGCATATATCATTGACAGTGCTGACAGTTCGATTGAGTTGGAAAAAATTAGCAAATTAGGTATAATGAAAAACCCAACATTATGCAGCGCTACTTTTAATCTGATTATCTCATTGTGACCCCGTCTTCTGCTGAAGGTTAATAGACCTTGTGTTGAGAATAATAACTACTGTCTAATGTTCAGCCAACCATATTTCTCTGAGCATTTGCATCAAAATAATGGATTCAGTAGCTAAGGCCAAACACCAAAAACAATGCTGTTTTGGTTTTAAGCCAAATGAAAAAATTAAATCTGAGTTTCTTTTTTATTTCTTTTTTCAGTTCTTTTTCAGTAGTTTGGAGCAAATAAACAAAATTACATCCTGTAATTAATTCTCAGAGTTTACACAGACAGGGGCTGTAAAGTGTACTACATGCCTTTGTGTTTTTTTATGCAAAAAGTAAAAGGTAAAGATTAAACATTGCAGATTTCTCATAAAAGCAAATAAATTCCACTTTACAAGCGTTAAAATCATGCAAATTGTCTTAAGATTGTCAGACTACAGAAGTCCTTGGAGACTTAAATTATTGTTCGCAATTTTCTGTGACTCTATATGTGACATATAGAGCTTAAACATTATGACAGCCATAATAACGCCTGTTTCCTAAATCTGTAAGGGAATTGTATATGTTAAGGATATGACTTATTTTAAATTCAGTTATTCAACTGCAGGAGGAACTATCAAGACTCTTTATGCCTGATGTTTATAACCGTTGTTGCACACACCTTTACCAAGAGCGTCTGTGTGGACATGCCGGTTGTTTTACCTCATAAATGAATGAGGGGAAACAGAAAACCCACTAGGGGCTGTTTTTACTCATGACTGAAGCTAGTTGAGTCTAAATGAAATGTTACGCTTCTTGGCCATGACTTCACATGGAGTCTCTTACGCAGTAGGAGACCTGACATGTTATCCTGGCTACAGGATAGAGCGTCAACCTTCTGGGCACAAAGAAAAAAAGAAACAACTTATATGTAGTTGTTGTTATTGTTAATATTCCTGTGTGTAGAAATAATGCATGAAGTATTGGCTTTTAGAATTGAGCTTTATTGAACTTTATTATAATATAGACATGTACCACGCTATCAGCATCTTAACGTTGTCTTTGAAAATCTGATGAAATGGGTTAGTTACCCTGCTGTTTAGCGTAAATTACATTGGCATTGTCATTTTGTAGAAGTTGTTTAGAAAATAACCAGGTATTGGAAATATTTCTGTTGTTTAGTTTTGTAACACAAGTAGTTTTTTATCTTTTCAAGAGTTTCTTATGTTATCAAGTCTCACTTGATGTGTGATAATGCAGGAAAAAAAACCCAAACCATACAATTTCACTGTGACTATTTTTTCTAAAGATGCACACATCAGAATTTGTTGTGATTTCCAACCTCTGGACTTTGTAAAACTTCGACCTACCTGCCAATTGTATCCTATCCCAATTTCTCTTTAAGAACTAATTTTTTCCTTTTTTCTTTGCTTTTTTCTTTTTTTCTTTCTTTAAGAACTATAATATTAGACATTATCATAACAGCAGTGAAGTATTGTTTTTCGAGCCTTTCTGTCATGAGCGGTTGTTAATTATTTACAGTATAGTGGGAGCTTAGTCAGGTTCACCGCCTGTGACTGTGCTGTCAAAGTAAAACAGGGTTTTTCTTTATATTTAATTTTTCCTAATTTTGTTGTGAGCTGAATTCTTCTGTCTTGTTTTTCTTAGCAGGTTAATAGGTAATTTCCAGAGTGTTTCTTCTGTTATTAGTTATTAAATGCTATTTTTGCACAAATTTGTGCCAGTAGTAATTTTTTATTCACACAATTGACAGTACGGTGGGGTAACCGCGTGTAGGTATGGTACTGAGCTCAGTCAGTCACATCTTTGCCAGCACAGTGGTAGGAACACATTAAGGCTTCCAGTCGACATCACACTATTTTATCTCGGCACTCATCAGGGGTTTAATATTCAATTAAGAGGGTCCTCCTGTTCAAGCTGTTTTTAGATGACTGATGGAAAGTCCCCACCTATCAGTGGGTATCTTATCTTAATAGGCTCACAGTTTGCCCCTGAGAGAAGAAGAAAAACAAGACAGATGGCTTGTGGGAGTGTTTTACTGATGTGGTCAAGAGTTTCTTGTGGTTTTATTTAATTAGTGCATTTATTAGATTTAGGAAAAGGAGAACGTGAGGATGTGGGATCAGTCAGACCAAGCTTAACGTTAATGTGCTACCTTTACAAAACAGGTTTGATTTTTTTTTAAAACCAAACATGTTTTATAGAAGACAGGAAATAAAATGAATGTCCAAATGTGCTCTTTCCGTTGCTTGCCAAAGCCCACAAAGACAGTGTCCCCCTGCCTTTTGGATAATAACTGACAGTTAGCCCAGCTATCATATCCAGCTGAGTCGAAAGAAGCACAGGTCTCCCAGAGTGGTGTTGACAAAGAAGAGGTGGACAGCACCAAGGCAGTTCAGCTTTTTCCCAAGCAGACTGTTAAGAGAGCATTGTCTCTCTCCTCTGTCATCTTATGACGGATATAGGTCCTCAGCAGTCAGGTATCTGGATCTTGCTGGTGGGCCATCTCTTGCACTGAAAGCTGGACCAAGCTGTCAGTCAGATTAGTGCTTTGAGGTGTAGATGAGCATGCAGCCTTATAAAAACCTGCAATTCCCCCAACTCTGAAAAATACACACAGAAGCATGCACAACCCACCCCCAAAGAATGTAGGGGTGAGATCAAGTCAACTCATGAGAGGCTCTTTTCAGATAAATCCCTCCTTTGGGAAACTGCTGTGTCCTTTATGCCCTTCATGCACATGTGCATACAGTTGCACTTACACACACACCAACACACACGTACACATCCTCCCCCTCTTTTGAATCGGAAGTGGAAAAACGAGGACATATGGTTTTTACTATGCAGAGTACAGATCTCACAGATGAGCGTGTTGTAGACATTTACTGCAATAGCAAATGGGTTTATAATGCATGTTTGGAAAAATACAACAAAGAATATTTTGGGTCCATTGATGCCTAACAGCCTCATGATCTTTAAGCACATATTCTTGCTGCTACACCCATATCAGTGGAAAATAAAGATCTGCATGGATGTGTCTGTCATTGTGCAACTGCCACGTTTGGTTAAATAAATGTACCTTACTTTGACATTGTGAGACTGACCCTCAGGGCACTGCTGGCTAATAAGCTTCTGTTAGTGTGTATAATGATGACAAACAGCTTTATTAACCACATGTTTTTTTTATTAATTATATTTTGCCTGATTAGTTAATCAATTTTCATATATGAGCTTCTAACAGTTTCATTAGAGTACCTTCACAAAGATAATCAAATCATTTTTCCTATTGTTTACTTAATTGTGTGCTCATTTTGTAGGCAGCAGTTTCTCTTGCTGTATTAGTCCGACAGTCTAAGTTTAGTCAACGGTAATTTGTCTACATGTACCCATTTGCATTCATCTCTTTTGAGTTTACAGTGCAATAGGATGGAGTAGATTTCTCTAAATCAAAGCAATAAAATTGCAATGAATGAGTTACTTAAGGTAAAGCAAAGATAACTGGCTTCATTTCATTTTCATGGCAGTTGTGGTCTAGAACAGGATCCTCTAAAATTTGATAAATAATCTCACCAGGATTCTTCATTGTATAAACACAACAATTTAAGTGAAGCATTACTTTTTTTTCTCTTCAGGCCGATTTCAACTTTTTGTCTGGATCTGAGATGAATGGTGCCTTGCAAAAGTATTCATACCCCTTGAATCTCTTCACATTTTAACAAGTTACCACCACAAACTTTAATGTGTTTTAGTGGGAAATAATAACTCAAGTCCACAATGGTGAAGTAGGAAAATAGATAGGGTTTTCAATATTAAAAAAAAAAAAAAATCTGAAAAGTGTGGCATGGGCCTTATAGAAACACCTTTCACTGCAATTAAAGCAGCAAGTCTTTTGGGTTGGTCTCTACCAGCTTTGCACATTGAAAGAGTGAAATGTTGCCCAATTTTCTTAGCAAAATATCTCACACTCAGTCAGAGTAAATGGGACATTTCAACACATCGGTATGCTTTAATCAAAATCATTTCATTGTATTTCTAGCTGCAGTTTTAGGCTCACTGTCCTGTTGGATGCTGAACTTTCATCTTTGACATGTTTTTCTCTATGATTACACTGTATTTAGCTTCATCCATCCTCACATCAACTCTGACTAGGTAAGGTAAGGTCAGTTTATTTATATAGCGCTTTTCAGTAACAAGACATTCAAAGCGCTGACTAGCTTCCCTATACCTGCTAAAGAAAAGCATTCCCAGAGCATGATGCTGCCACCAATATGTTTCATCAGAGAGATTGTGTTTTTTTAGGGTGATGTGCAGTGTTCACCTCCAAAGCTACTGGGGGACCCTTGGCTGGTTCTCTGATTAATTCTCCCCTTGCCCGACATGTCAGTTTAGGTGGACACAAATGTCTCAGTTGGTTTGCAGTTGCACCTTTCTTCCATTTTCAGCTGATAGATTGAACTTCATGTGATGTTTAAAGTTTGTGATATTGTTTTATAACCTAATCCTACTTTAACTTCCCCACCATTTTAGCCCTGACCCATCTACTATGTTTCTTGGTCTTATCGGTTTATAACATTTTTACAATAATACAGTTGTGCTCTCATTGGTCCGTTTTGATCAGCTTGACTGAAGAAGTTTGTGCTTACTGTAAGAGAAGATTTAGTGCTTGTTTAAACCACATCATGCCAGATTCTACAGATCTGATTGCCGAGGTACCCCAAGGCTGTGTGTTTGGTCCACTCCTTTATTTATTATATATACACCCTTTAGGACAGGTTACTAATACATTTCATAATATCTCATTTCACTTTCATGCAAATGATATTCAGCTGCAGTGCTCCTTCAAGGATTCTGATTTCTTCAAACTGCCTTGGTGCCTCATAGAAGCTACTAACTGGTTAAAAAATATTAATTTCTTCAGGTGAACTCTGAGAAGACCAAGTGTCTGATCATTCTCCCAGAGGACATGGGTCTTCTGATCAGGCAACAGATTGGTCATTTAGATTCTGTCATCAAGTCAAGTCTGAAGACTTTAAGTGTTTTTGACCTAACAATGTCTCTTAAAGGTCACTCAAAACAACTCTCCAAAAAAAGTTTTTAGTCATTTGAGAAATATTTCCAAATATTTCCAAACTAAGAAGGTTAGTGTCAAGACATGCCATTCATATGGTTTTTTTTATGCTTTTACATACTATCGTCTAGAATATTCTAACTTCACTAATATCAACAAACACTTGATCAACTTCAGTTGGTCCAAACCTTTGCAGCAACACTCCTACCTTGAACCAACATAAGGCCCCACAACACTGCAGTGTCAATGCTTTAGCACTGGTTATTTGTAATTTTTTTGAAATGACATGATCAAACTACTAGTTCTTTCTTGACACATACTCCAACTTGAGCCCTCAGGTTCGCAAACTAAAATCTAGTTGTCCTAATTAAAGACCAGGTATTAAACTCGAGGGTATTTCTAGATTGTTGCACCTTGAAAGAGGAATGAGCTTTCTTTGCTTTTACTTTGTCTTAGCATTCATGACTCATTTAAAATGCAACTAAAATGTTCTTGTGAAGACATGCTTTGATTTTAAGATCTTTTTAAATGCTATATTTTATTAACTTTTATTATCCATATAATTATCCATATGCTTTATCTTTGTGAATAATTTTCTGTTATTTATCTGTGAAATGTGCTGCATTAATAAAATGTGCTTACTGGATGGTTTTCTAGCACATACCCTATGTTGCATATAAGCCAAAAAGTTCTGTTTTTCTTCACATTTGTATGAAGATTTTTCTAATTTACTGACTCTACCAAGATTTCAGGACGTCATATAGCAATAAAAAAATTCCCTTTTGTGGCTCTGTATCTTATATTGTAATCTTGCATATCTTCTTTCCTACAATAATGACTCATTTAACAAACATCTATTGGAAGGTATGAAAGCAGCTTCAGAGGTCTAAAGCTGCTTTTAGACCTTTCTCACCTTTGGTGCAAGCTGAATCTGTGTATTCCTTTGAAGCTGTTAAAGACAGTCATTTCATTGGGAGTTGAATCGAAGAAGACGATGTCCTCTTCATTTCTGCTGTCACCACTTGTTACTTAGAAACATTAAAGGTCATGTTGGGTGCAGGGATTGGCATTTTTACCTAATTTCCTGTGAAATATTATTCCTAGTCTCTGTCTTGCTGACCTCAACTGTCAGGCTAAAAGACACAGTCTTACTCAGGTCTTTTTTCTTTCTCAGACATTCTACTCCTCCTCCTCCTCTTAGCCCTTCCCAACTTATTGTGGGTTTCTCATTTAGATTTATGAGACACGCATCTACACACACATTTCTGACAAACATGATCTAAATCTCCCCTTTGTAGTTTCTAATCATCCCCCTTGCTGGGTTTATGCCTTCCCGTTCAGTGCTGCCAGTTTAGAACCAGATTATCTGTTTCGTGTCCTCTACTGTGTCGGTAGGAATGTTAATTGTTGGATTGGAGAGAACAAACTATTTGTCACATGCATTTAAACTTAAATTAGAAGGTCACACAAATAGTTTTACATACCAGTTGTAATTTCAAAACGTTGTCCTCTATGAATTCAAGCAGTGGAATAGCTAATTGATCTTTTTTTTTTTTATCAATCTGTCTTCACATTTGCTTGGTGCTGCATGTGTGTTTGAAGTTCATTTTGGATGTTTTATTCCTTTGAGTAATTTAGCTTTTTGCTTTGTCTGTACCAGTTAAACTTATTGTGAACCAATAGATGTGTCTAAATTGGCAAATTCTCAGTTTTACCAGCCCTGACTGGTGAATGGCTGATCTGAAACTTAAAAATCCAGTGTTTTTCCAACCAATGAATACCTTCTGTGCAAGCTCTACCAGGTCACATAGTCAATGACACTCTTCAATGTGGAAGCTTTTACTTAGTGAAGAAGATGCAAATTGGCTGCATTCGAGATTTGCAAGGTATTTAAAATTAAACGTAGAGGATGCACAGAGATGAGAAAAGCTGTTGGAAAGGACACAGTATTTTCTGTCACATGTCAATGCATGTCTATGGTTTATTCTGGCAGCAGGAGAGTGAGAGAGAGAAAATGACAGGATGGGTTAGCACAGTGGAGAAAGTTGCTTTGTTTCATCCATTTGAGCTTGCAACCTCTGTCATGGAACTTCATGCATTTGTAAGTTCTACAGACTTTGAAATCTACAACTTGAGGTAAGGATCTAGATGTTCTTGGGAATATCCATTGAGACTGCTGTTCTATTAATGATACCTGCCCTTATTTCTAAAAAGGTTGCAACATAGAGTAATGCTCATCCATCCATCTATCCCTCCATTGTCTATACCCACTTGGTATAGACAATGGAGGTGCATCTTTCCAGCGGTCATTTGGTGAGAGGGACAGTTTACTGGTCCATTAAAGGGCAACGCGGAGACACACGAGACACACGACCATACATGCACACACACTGATTTTTGGACTTCAGGAGGGCGCTGGAGTACATGCAGAGAACCCAGCAATGCAAAGCAACAGCTGCAAGGCAGCAGTTTAGCATGTGAACCCCAAATCATAGTTTCTTTGTTTTAATTTAGTAAAATCCTGCTCTCTCACACACAATGTGTGATGCTGCCTCTGCTCCTATCATGAGTAATAGCAGGAAGGCTAGAATGAAATATTTTGAATGCAGTTTAAAGATAAATTAGAATAAGATGCATATTGACAGGTTAGAGCTTTACAGAAATTAATGGAAGAATGGCAACAAATATTTGATCAATGGATTTCTAATTTCACTTTGTAACTGGACTGGACTTGTTACTTCCTGTCCAAAATAAAGTTTTACTCTGAAATTAAGGACATGACACCTTACTTCCCTGAAGAGATTTTTCACATTTCCAGGTTAAACCTCAGATTGCTGCAGGATTTAGCTCTGACCTTGAGGATCAAATCAAATATAAAAACTCCATAGACCTAAGGCTGCACTTCTCAGCTTATCACTTTTATTGCAGAAGTGCTTCCAGCCTTCACAGAGTTGACTTCTTGATGAAGAATAAGCATTCATAACTGTTAAGAGATAATGTTTTTTGCAGAAAACTGAAGAAAAAATAACTTTTTAGAGGAAAGCGTTGGGTGTAGGAACCATTCAGAGAAGTTATGATTCTACATTCCAGCTTTATAAATGATGTTGAATCAGCCCTCCTCATTGCACTACTGGCTTTCTTATACAGTAAATAAAGAATTACGGTTGCATCATGAAAGGTTTAGATCTAATTACTGAATTCCTCATCTAACCAGAAAGGAAACCAGATCTTAGAAAACCCCAACAAAAGCAAGGCTCTCATAACCCACGCAACCTCAGCATCATGGGAAAAAGTCAGCCCCACCACCACCGCCCAGCAGCATTTTGCAGCTGTTTTTAGATGCTGATATAAGATTTAAAATAAATGCTTTGATTCTGCCACTGTTTGTATGGTCTGTGAACAGGAAAACCACCACGAGACCCTTGGTGTTGTCTGTCTGTTTTTATATGTCCTGAGAAATGAAACTATAGAGATAATGATAGTATTTGAATCACACCAGATAATTACATCAGGACTTTGTTTTAAAAATGTTATCATAATGCTACTGTCTGAGTGTCCATATAATTTCACTCTATATGAATTGAGTTCTCCAAGTGGGTTTCTTTTAGGCTCTTTGTGATATTTTTTTCTTTTCCTAAGAGATTTAATACATTCTTGCTCATCTCATCTCCTCCAGGCAATAGGATGAAAAAGGTCCTTTGCTGAGACTAAACAGCTTTTTTCACACGATATAAGACATTTTATTTCATATATTGATTTGTTAGCTGTGCTGTACCCTCTATCATTTTACTTTTGCTTTATATTTATTTCAAATATCTTAGAATAGTTATATTTGTATGCACCCCTTTATCATTCCTAAAAGTATGTTTTGGTTGATTTACAGATATCAAAGTTTACCATGGCTTCAACAAGTTAGATTTTCTACTACTACAAACATTTTCCATCATGTCATTCCTGTGGTTTAACTGACTGGAGTGTCCCTCCCTTTTGGATGGAGTAAGGGGGAATCAGGTGTTTGAGCGGGCGGAGGTAGGCTTGGTATCTTTTCACACCCTCGTTCGCTGTTTGCCATCTGGGGTCGGAGGCCGGGTATAGGGAGCGGGCCTCCTGGTCGGGATCTGGGCTGGGGTTCGGGTTCGGGTCTCGGGGGTTCTCTGGTGCTGGGGCTGGCTTTTCGGCTCTCTCGGGATCGCTTGGATTTCCTTGGATCTCAGTCCCTGGCTTCAGTGCCTGGTCCGTCTGTTGAGGGGCACAGGGCTCCGGCGAAGGAGTCTTGGCCAGGCAGTGTGCAGTGTTGATTGAGATGTGGCTTCGCTTTGGTGAAGGGGCTGGAAGGCCGTGTACCGTGCGGGAGGGTGGGTGGCCTGCATCCGGGGGCACCTCTAGGGTTTGGGTGTGGGGTTGGGGGGGTGCCTGGTCCTTGGAGTGCTGGGGTGGCCTTCCTCCAATGCTTCCTTCTGTGGCTCTGGCCCCTGGCCGGGTGGTGGGCTGCGGTTGGCGGTCGAGTGGGTGGGGCGGTGGAGCATGTCTAGTGCCTGAACTGGGGCGGCTGGTGGGTTGTGCTTGACCTTGAGTGGTTGGCCTGCCCGGCCCAGTTACCCGGGTGGTGCATGTTTGGGCTGGGGCTGCTGGCGCTGTCTGGATGGTTGGGCGGGCTTGGCGGTGTGTTGCTCGGCTGGCTGTTGTTTCCGGGGGGATCGAGGCGGCGGGCTGGAGGGTGGCGTGGAGGGGCTGCAGCATGTGTCTTCTTCTTGGATGTGGGTTCACCGGCATTTGGATCGGCTGAGCGGCGGTGGTAGAGCTGAGCTGGATAATGTTTCTCCCTCGTTGAAGTGGCAGTGATGTGGTGTGTTTGTGTGGTAGCGAGGGGGTAGTGAGGGACACTGGCCCCGAGTGCTTGCTGCTGGCGGGGGACCTCTTGCCGGGTGAGTTTGTCACATCTTGGTGTGGGGTCGGGGGATCCGCTGTGGGCGTGGTGACTGATGGTGGCTGCCCTGTTGCGCCTGTGGGCAGGGGCTGGGGTAGCGTTGTGCAGGGCCCTTGCCTTGCCGTCATGGTGCGCTGTGTGGTGGGGTCAGGGTGCGGTGGCAGTGCTTGGAGCGGGGTTGTGTGTGGAGCTTGCGCTGTCTGGGTGTGGCTCCATCGGCTTTTCGGGGATGAAACTCTCATGTGGGGGTGTGCCCCTGTGGTGTGGGGAGAGGATTCATGGGTTTTGGGTTCGGGGGCATGTGTTCAATATCTGTGTCCTGGTTGGGGGTGGCCCTGTGGGGAAATTTATGTTGGGGTTCATTGGACGTGGGCATGTGTTCAATATCTGTGTCCTGGTTGGGGGTGGCACTGTGGGGAAATTCATGTTGGGGTTCACTGGAGGTGGGGGGGCTCATTGGGTTAGGATCGGAATTAATTGGGGGGTTGGGACTATTTCATCCTGTGGCAGTTCTGGTTGGCGGGCTAGTTTGGACCATGTAGACCCCTCTTTTGTACATGGCCCCCTCTCCGGATGAGGATGGGGTTGTTGGGGACTGGGGTCGGGGCTGGGGTCAGGGTCCGGGCCAGGGTTGCTCAGGTCCAGGCACCAGCCCAGGCTAGCCCAGCCCGGGTTCAGGTGCTTTGGTGGTCTGCCTGTCACCACCCCCGGAGGGAAGGGGACTACCTCCTGGGTCCAGGGGCTGGTTGCCCCTATGGGGTATTGGCAACTGGACCTGGGAGTATAGAGTATGTATGGGGAGTGTGAGTGAGTGGACGATGTCCATTGTTGTTTGTCTTTACGTTGGGTGCGTGGGTGTTTTTATGTGTACGCATAAGGGTGGGAATGTGTGATTGTGACTGTGTGTGCCTGTTTTTTGTGTCAGGTTGGGTCTTGGACTGCTCCCTCTCCTGGATCAGTTTAAGCCGCCCCATCAAATGTGGGGCCTATTTCCTTGCCACAACACTACGTGCCAGTGGTCGGTGTCTCTGCTCGCTGGTGTACTTGCTGGGGCCTGGATCCCTGGGCTCTGTCGGGCCTCTGCTTGGGGAGTGATATGTCCCAGGGTCTCTGGGTCCATGGCTGGATCTGCTCGGACGTATACGGCTGCAAGCGGGGCCTGTGGGCTCGTCGCTGCAGCTCCCTGGGGCTTCTGCACTGTGGCTGCTGGGCGGTTCCCCTGGGATTCTCCCCTGCTATTCTCTGGGTGGGGGGTTGCAGTAGTCCCGACGACAGTTCTCCTGGGGTTCCTGTGCTCTGGGGGTCCTTTGGATGTCTATGGCTCCGTATCTGTCCCAGGTCCAGGGGGGCAGGTCTGTGGCTCCTCACACTCGCTATTGCATATTTTTATGGAGAAACCTTGTATACACAAGCATGCTCACACTCAGACCAACATGTGTTTAGATTCAGGTGTTAACAGATTCACAGATGTTCTATATTGAGCCGCATTTACCACTAAATTCATCTTGCATTGATAAGTACCGTGCACTTTTTGGTAAAAAAGCTGGTAATATCAACGTTTCTGCAGGTGTAGAAGCAAGCAGGGTGTTATCTTGTATTCTCTTCATTCTTCTTTCTTTCCTCCATTCTTTTCTCCTTCTCTCCACTTTTCCTTTTTGCCCCACCTCTCTCTCTTTCAAATGTCACCTCATGATGCAGCAGAACACTGTGAATTCCCCACCATTATTCTCAGTAAACAGCATTTTTTCACAACAGGAGAGCATCAAAATAATGCACATACACATCACCAGATTTATCTGATTTTTAGACCCATGCAACACATGTTTTTTTAAACCCAGACATGAATGACAAGATAGGAAACAAGAATAGAAAATACTACATAATGTTACAGTAAGGAGACCTACCGCACAGTAATATTAAACCAAGATACCAGATGTTTTGTTTTTGCTTACAGTTATACACCTATTGCCAACAAAAGAGGGAGAGAAGTGTTTCTGAAGTAAATTAGCTGAGAGACAGGAGGGGTTTGCAGTACTCCTGTTCAATCCTAGTGGTAAAATTTATTTTTTCTATCACAAAAAAATGGTGCTACATGTATAAATTTAAATAAAAATATTTTTCTTTAATTTAAGAGAGATAAGACAAAACTGGCTTTCCAAAAATGTCTTAATGTTGTAATTTCATTTGTTTAGTGAATGAGGTTTTAACTTGCAAATAAGAAAAAATTGCTATAAATATAGCTTCGAAAAAAGTATTATCCCTGTCTTAGTGCATGCACATTAGAGGCTGACATTTTTTCGGGAATCCCACGGGTCACGGGAGGGGGATGGGAGACAGCATTAGTAAAGATCCCGTGATTGGGACGGTACAGGATACAAAATGAACGGGAGCAGACGGGAGCGGGAGCTAACCAATAGGAGGGAAAATAAACTAGGATCAATTGTCTTTGGAAATGTAAAAGTGAGACTTTGTTATAAATTTTAAGAAAAAAAAACTTGGCTCGACGCCGCCATTGTGTAGTTTTTTTCCAAGAACCATATACTATAATGCGAGTCAAACGAACTACACGACCCACAAGCCAACAGTGCTTCTGATCGATGTTTTCCACCTGCGTTCAGAATGGAGGGAGCAAACGCAGGTGGAGAACTGGACGTGGTAAAATTGGATTTGCAACGTAAAGTCAGAAGTAAGGACTTATCTATTAAACTCATAGAGCTGACAGGAAAGTCGCAAATATTACCGAACTTCAGGAGAGTTGAATGTAGCGGTGTTTACACGCAGTATGCTGCTTGTAAAACGTGTTTAGTCACAATCAAGTTCACCAGTGATTAAGGCACACTTGTAAGGCAAATTCTGGATTGAATCAGCCCTGCATCCCTTCATTCGTCAAACCAAAAGTACCATCACGCGTCAAGTCTCAAGAGCCTTTGCCACAGTAGAGGGGAAAGGTACGGAGGCCGCGAGGGGACATGGGGGATTTTATTTTTCTTTCGCATCCCCACCCAATGCTTTTGCGTTTGCTCGCAAAAGTTGTTAATCGCCTTGAGAAAGCTGTACATTTTGGAACAGCAGCACATTTGACACACTGCTTACAAAACAAACAGCACTGATATGGCATTGATATGGTTTATTTGTCATATGCAGGTTAAGTTGTAGTCAACAATGCGATTAAATGCTTAGGATCAGAAGAACCGTTCAAATCCAGATAAAAACAAAAACACTAATGGCGTGCAAAAAAAAAGTACACATCATGCAGCAGCAATAAGCAAATAAAGTGTCACAGATGTGGTTTTGTGCAGTATTATTGTCCAGAGTTCAGTAGTTTGACAGCTTGTGGATAATAACTGTCTTTAAGTCTAATTGAAGATCATTTTATTTAAGGCCGATTTATTTTAAGGCCTAAGCTAAATAAATCTCAAAAACGAGTGTTTTTGCAGTTATCTGGTTTGGAAACTATCTCACAAAGTATTGCGAGATAACGCAAAAAGTATTGCGTGGGAACGCAAAAATTCCCCCATGTCCCCCCGCGGGCTCCGTAGAAAGGCTTCACCAGGGGAAGATATTAAATAAATACGTTGTTAAATAGAAAAAAATTTAATGTACCATTAAATGTGCAATTTATTTTAATACATCATTAAATATTAGGTGTACCACTAATTACATCATGTCGTCTTTAAAGTTATACTTAATTATTCAGTAGCACATTTAATTGCATAATAGTCAATTTCATGATATAATGGTACATTTATTGTTTCTAATGATGTATTAAATAAATAAATGGTACCTTTAATTTAATGTCACATTTAATGTTACATTTCTTTCATGTTACATTTACTTCACTTATAGGACATTCACAACATTTATTTATTTATTGATGATTTTATTGTTTTAATTTTGTCCAGTTTGACCCTCCATTCTTGATGCCTGTATAGGAGGTCATGTCAGAATTTGAATCAGGTGTGCTGGAGCAGACACACATCTAAAACCCTCAGGGAAGGTGTCCCTGAGGACCAGAGCTGTGAACCATTGAGGTACAGTTTCTAAATTGTGAAGGTAATGCCTTTTTGCACTTATGTTCACCAAGTACAGTTCTCTTGCTAGGTGGATTTTTCTTTCTTTTCAGCAATTTGAAACATAAAAGTAATGTCATTGTTCAAAGGAAACAATCACTTAATAAATGAGTAAAATAAACTATGTACATTTTGTTTATTCAGCTAAGATAGGCATGGTCTGTTTCCTTGTTTGATATTTTATTATTTCTTAATTATTATTCTTTATACTTTAACTGGCCTTTACTACAGCTAAAAACAGGGACCTAACTGGTCCTTCAAACAAAGAAATTGCCAAAAGACTAACTGAAGAAAACAAAAATGGGAGTGGCACGGGAGTGGGAGTCGTTCTAAATGGGAGCGGGATGGGAGTGGGAGTCAATTTACCAGGAGTGGGATGGGACAGGATTTTTTTTTTATGCTGGCCTGAGATTGGGATGGGACAAGACATTTTTCTGTGGGAGCGGGATGGGACAGGAGAGAAAATCCACTCCCGTGTCACCCTCTAATGCACATTACAATGAGCTACTTAACATATTTACAGCTGGACTTTAAAATTGCTGCTGTTTGTTTTGGAAACAAAATGGTAAAAAGCTTCACAAAATAAAATCTGCAGTTTCAGGGTTAAACCTCCTGGGTAAATCTTGACAAATTTCTCTCACAGTTTAGGCTTTTTCTATAATCACCTAAAGATCTTCACAGCCTTCCTCAGCATAGACAGTTCTTATGCAATATTCAGATAGTGTTTTCCCCGTGTGTGCTGAGTTACTTTTATTCTTATATTAGGTTACTTTGACGGAAATGGAAGTCTATTCTCCATCTCTCTGAATTTAGCTGACAACGGAGGTGGAAATAATTAATGACATTTCGGAAATCTCTTTCAAGTTCCTTTAGGAGACTGAACAAAGAAAAATGGAACATTAAAAATGGCTTAAAGCGTGTGCAAAAACAAAAAAATCTGTCATCAAATAAGAGTGTTTCTTGCCACAAAGAATGAAAATATGTTGCTTTTTTCTCTTCTTGTCTGCAGATAATATTTTGACCTAGTTTTAGTTGCAGCCTGTTTTAGACAGCTAGTAGAAGTCCTAAATTAAACAAAAAGTTAAACAATCTTTTTGGAGAATTGGCTGGAAAAATATATTATCCTGAAAGGAGTCACCGTACATTTTTCACAGTCTTGTTCAGGCCTTCTGATGTGCTGAAGCCTTTCCAAGCTGTCACCTAGCAAAAGGCAGGTTACATACTGGACAGGTCGCCAACATAGAAACACATGACCTGAGCAGTCACTTCTACTGATAATTTAAATGTAACTAATTAATTTGTGTTTTAGCACTGTGAGAAGAAACCAGAGGAGACGGGGAGATCATGTAAACTTCACAGAGAGAGGTCTGCACATGAGATTCAAACCACAGATCTCCTCAGTGTTAGATAAAAATGCAAATCACCACAATATTGCCTTAATAGAAATGAAACATGGCATTTTTAACAAAGTCTACAATTGTACTTTCATACTTCTATAAGGAAATCCTATTTATGGAACTCAGGTATGAAGTATATGTTTTGACCTGTCTCAGTACTACCCTCTATGTTTGGCTGTACATACTGGTGCACACCTAAAATATACAGCTGAAACCTAAAATGATTAACTCTACTCCGCTATAAGGGGGATCCAGTAGCGTTATTATGATTTGAAGGTAGGAGATGGTTTTGGTCTAAATGCAGTCCTCAGAAGAAATGTCAAAATGACCACATAGTTGTTCAAAGTTGTGTTGTTCATTATGCCTGAATATTTTTATCTTTCTGAAAGTATTTTCTTCCAGGATATGTCTCCTTGTGTAGAGCATTGGAGGATCATTGACTGATTTAAAGCTAAACTGCCTTCCCAAAGTTGTTCTCTGATAAACCAACATAAAAAACTGCATAATTTCGTAAGTCTTACAAATAATTAAAAATAGCTACCGTGTATTTGTATTCATCCCCAGTTCAACCAGCTGCTTTTAGAAAGCGTGGCAGCACTGCAAATTAGACTTGCACAATATACCTCCAAATGTATTCGTTATCACAATATCAGTGTAATATCGTAAAAGACTGTTTGGAATGCAATAAATACAATAATATTCCAGGTACCCTGAATTCACACTTTTGCACGTTGATAAGACATTTAGTCTGTGGGACTAGTTTCACTAGTGCCCAATGATGCTAAACATCACAACGGAGGTTGGAAGCACAACTGAAAAAGAGAGAAACAAGGAAAATGTAGATTTATCGCAAGTGATAATTTCATTGCAATTTTTGTAAATAATATTGCCAACACATGATTTTCAAATATCATGTGGCCCTACTGCAAACCTACTTAGACATTGCTGTCTACGGTGCCTTGCGAAAGTATTCGGCCCCTTGAACTTTTCAACCTCTTGCCACATTTCAGGCTTCAAACATAAAGATATAAAATTCTAATTTTTTGTGAAGAATCAACAACAAGTGGGACACAATCGTGAAGTAGAATGAAATTTATTGGATGTGTCAAACTTTTTTAACAAATAAAAAACTGAAAGTGGGGCGTGCCATATTATTCGGCCCCTTTACTTTCAGTGCAGCAAACTCACCCCAGAAGTTCAGTGAGGATCTCTGAATGATCCAATGTTGTCCCAAATGACTGATGATGATAAATAGAATCCACCTGTGTGTAATCAAGTCTCCGTATAAATGGACCTGCTCTGTGATAGTCTCAGGGGTCTGTTCAAACGCAGAGAGCATCATGAAGACCAAGGAACACACCATGCAGGTCCGAGATACTGTTGTGGAGAAGTTTAAAGCCGGATTTGGATACAAAAAGATTTCCCAAGCTTTAAACATCCCAAGGAGCACCGTGGAAGCGTCCCTCTAAACTCTCATCTCGAACAAGGAGAAGACTGATCAGAGATGCAGCCAAGAGGCCCATGATCACTCTGGATGAACTGCAGAGATCTACAGCTGAGGTGGGAGAGTCTGTCCATAGGACAACAATCAGTCGTACACTGCACAAATCTGGCCTTTATGGAAGAGTGGCAAGAAGAAAGCCATTTATCAAAGATATCCATAAAAAGTCTCCTTTAAAGTTTGCCACAAGCCACCTGGGAGGCAAACCAAACATGTGGAAGAAGGTGCTCTGGTCAGATGAAACCAAAATCGAACTGTTTGGCCACAATGCAAAACGATATGTTTGGTGTAAAAGCAACACAGCTCATCACCCTGAACACACCATCCCCACTGTCAAACATGGTGGTGGCAGCATCATGGTTTGGGCCTGCTTTTCGTCAGCAGGGACAGGGAAGATGGTCAAAATTAATGGGAAGATGGATGGGACCAAATACAGGACCATTCTGGAAGAAAACCTGTTGGAGTCTGCAAGAGACCTGAGACTGGGACAGAGATTTATCTTCCAACAAGACAATGATCCAAAACATAAAGCCAAATCTACAATGGAATGGTTCACAAATAAACGTATCCAGGTGTTGGAATGGCCAAGTCAAAGTCCAGACCTGAATCCAATCGAGAATCTGTGGAAAGACCTGAAGACTGCTGTTCATGAACGCTCTCCATCCAACCTCACTGAGCTCGAGCTGTTTTGCAAGGAAGAATGGGCAAGAATTTCAGTCTCTCGATGTGCAAAACTGATAGAGACATACCCCAAGCGACTTGCAGCTGTAATTGCAGCAAAGGGTGGCGCTACAAAGTATTAACGCAAGGGGGCCGAATAATATTGCACGCCCCACTTTTGGTTTTTATTTGTTAAAAACGTTTGACATATCCAATAAATTTCATTCCACTTCACGATTGTGTCCCACTTGTTGATTCTTCACAAAAAATTAAAATTTTATATCTTTATGTTTGAAGCGTGAAATGTGGCAAGAGGTTGTAAAGTTCAAGGGGGCCGAATACTTTCGCAAGGCACTGTACCTTAACTGGCAGGCCAGTCGGAGGGGCACTGATCAAAGAAGCACAAATCTGGCCTTTATGGAAGAGTGGTAAGAAGAAAACAACTGTTAAAGGAAAATCAAACGAACATGCTTGTTTTCCACCAGGAATAGACTTGATGGGAAGATAGATGGACCTAAATACAGGGCAGCCCTGGAAGATAACTAATTGAAAACTACCTAAAAATACCTAAAAGATGTTCACAGATGTTCTAAATCCAATCAGAGTGAACTTAAACTACATGTGCAAAGCTGGTAGAGACATACACCAAAAACATGCAGTTATAATTGTTGTAAAACGAGTGTATATTAAATAGTCGAGTTTAAAGTGGGTTTTGATACTTTTGCAAATCACAAGATTTTTTTTAAAGTGGTCATAATGTTAAGCTCTATGAAATAATGTATCCAGGAGCTATCCCAGCAGCACATCACATTTTTACTAAGTGATCAGAGGCTGCAGTTGTGTCAGATTTTCAAAGCAATGTTGAAACCAAAGTCTATAAAGAATTTTGTGTTTCAAATCTTGTATTATGGAGATACTACTGTTAGCAAGAATTTACTTAGCTAAAAAGAGCCAACTATAATCTCACTTATAGCTGATGAAGTAGAGAGCAGTACATGCTGGAGCTGGATACAGCCTTAAGGGGAGAGGAGAGATGAAGCAGATGGAGAAACAAGCTCAGACGTCCTGAATCCATCCTCGTTTGAGGAACTGGGTAGAAAGAGACAGTTTGTTACTCAGTCCGTATTCTGTTACAGAGTCTTCACTCAAATTAGCATGCGAAGCTGCAGTCTTTCTGCAATGCTTGGTAATAGATTTTACAGGACGTGGCTCTCTTCATCTGTAGTATATTGAATTTCATCGGCAACAGCAGATATATTGCACTGCTATCCAATATTGCAGTGGAAATGAGAAAATATGTGGGATTTACTGATTTCTCTGACAGGACTGCATTTTTCCCCATACAGTGGGAGATATGCATGTCGCAGTTTTGCTCAGCAAATAGTTTCTATATGTTGTTTCTGATTTTAATGATGGCAATGATTTGTTTCATGTTTGCTTGTTTGTACATGTGCAGACAGCGACAAGCCTTTACTTTGTTAGATTTTCCAACGTGCTTTGTATGTGTTGATAAAAATATGATTGTATTGATCAATTTTTTTATAGTCTTTATAATAGATGTTGTTAGTCATACATTTCAGGTCGTGATTTGTCAAAGGATGGATTACATAATTTACATTATCAGCTCCTGTTGAGCTATCTTATTCTTTTTTATCTCTAAGACTTCATTTCAGGCAGACGTTTTTAAAATGTTTAAATGAGAAAGTTATCTGCATGATTATCATTAACAATTGCTGATCAAATAAAAAGTCATAATCACAAACCTAATGTATCTATGATTTTATTCATAATGTAACAAATTATAAATCGTTTTAGTTATGTGCTTTTCATTTTTCATCTCAATATGTCAGTTGCTGTGAGGACATCTGATGGTTCTTCCTCTTTAGTTAATGCAGCTATTTCCTCACTTTCCATTGACGTAGAACTCTTTTTAATATGCGCTATTCATTGTTCTTTTATCCCACGACATTTGTGTCAATAAATCTTATTTGGACTTTGCAGTTATAGCACTAACATTAAATTGACTGTATTTCACCAAACTTAATCTGGCTGGGATCTTGTCTGTGTTCATGTTTTTGTTTTCAGGAGACACTAGATGGCACTATGGGCGTATATAATTCCCTTGAAATCCTGTTGCTTCTCTAGCCTTAATTCTAATGCACTTGGCAGAAAATGCAAACAGCATATTGTTATTTTGAACATGACATGATTAGAGAACATATAAGAGACAGTTGGATTCTTTTAACCATGGTTTTGTCTGTTATGAGCACCAGTTTCCAGAGTTTTTGCTATGTCAGAAGTTCTGAATCTGTAATTGTGTGAGTTTAGCGCCTATTTATTTATGTAAATATCATCACATAACCCCATATTTACATAACCCTTAGACGATTTTAAAATGCACTAATATGAGATGTCCAAATTGTGCAAACTCACATTTACTTCTGTTTTCATTTGCCATGGAAGTAAAAAAAGGACTGTTGTGTGAGTTTCTTATATGAAGTGCTATCATACGCTCTGCAGGGTGTGTTTTTGTGTGCAATCCTTTTAAACACTGTTCCTTAGCTGACGGCTCTACCTCATAAATGTGCATTTTGTGTCATGCACTTAATCTGTCCGTGTTAAGGATTAGACTTTCCATCCACACAGAGAAGATAATCTCTCCTTCCCTCACCATCTATTTTCCTCTCCTTGCATCCTACTTTTCTTTTCTTCTTAATATTCATATATCATGTTTATTTCCAGTGCTCCTCTCAGCCACTGTCTCAACCCCCCCCCCCCACCCCCCTTCTCACTTCCTCAATATGGCTTCCCTCAGTTATAATCAATACAGTCTCACAGCTTTTCTTATCCTCAGTATCAGCACTGCTGAAAATGTTTTTTGTTTGTTAGTTTTTTGCGAAGTGGCATAGATTTATAAACTCAGCGCCAAGTAAATATTCAGTTTTTGTAATCCCAGTCATTATTTTTCAGCATTTATTGACCCATTATCTTGACAGAGTTTCTGTGGGGTGTTTAAAATGTCATACATGCAGATGTATATAGTGTATATAGTGTTTTGTATATTTAGTGACACTTAATTTATACCTTTAAAGTTGTGCATTTTGTTTGTTCACTGCTATTTCCATCAACTTTCTTGTTTTATGTTTTTCATTATATTAAATTTATTTTTTAAATTATGTTTTAGAAATGCTCTGGCCCTGATTTGTTCAGCTTCTTGTAGTTCTGCATGAGGAATTGTTATTACCGGAAGGTATACATTCACCCTTATGTATGAACCTTTGAATTAATTCAGCTGAACAAACTGACTTTGTAGATCATTTAGGGAATTAACATCAAATTTACATCATCTCATAGTCACTAATAAATCTTTTTTTTTTTTTAACTCAAAAAGGGCCCCAAAGTACATGCTGGTGGTTGATACATTTATAGAGCAAAAAGAGTGGAATTTTTTAGGTAATTATTGAATCTGTATTTTTCTGTATTTCCAATCAGAGCTAGCTCTGGCTCATTGATTGTTTCATCTTTTTATATTAATTAATTACCAATTAATTAGCTACATATAAGTTATTAAAATATAAGTTAAGTAAACCTAACTACACATTTTGTGTAATTCCTGTAGCTCTAAAAATAAAACCATAAAGGTAAAAATTTGTTCTCACTTAAACTAGAAGAGACCCTGAAATACTATGTTTGGAATAGTTTCAATGATTTTAAAACCAGCATTAATGTAAAGCCAGTAATATGTAGTAGTATGTTATTGTTATAATGACACATAAATTGCTGTGTGCTAAAATTCAGATCTCATATGCTTGTGCACCAAATAAAGAAAGATACATTGAAATGTCATTGAAACATGTAAGTTGTGAAGTGCCTCCAGGACAGGCTGTGGGGTTATATGTTTCTCTGTAAATAAAACTATAAACCCAAAAATAAAAAAATGTAACATGATGCTTACAATAATGTTAAGCACTGCTCTATGATAGACCTACACAAGCAAAAATGTTTTTTTTCCTGAGGTAGCAAACACTCTTGGAACAACTGAAGGAGGAAGAGAATTGTTCTTTTAAAAATAGAAAAGTAAGAAAATAGCTAAATTAATTATTTATGATCAAGCTTTTTTTTTTTCAAACTCTGAGAATAAATAAAAAGGCTAACATGCAGCAGCCATCTAGCCTTTACCTCAACATATATTACATCTAACTTCTGCGCACCATAAGTGAAATTCAGTGAAATGTTGTACTGTACTGCTATAGCTTTTCTACTAAATAAATCGCAAGACTGTTTCCAACAAACTAAGTTATGTCATTGCATATTTCAATCAATCAATTAACCAAATTGTATTTATAGAGCACTTTCCATGCAGTCATGTTTTCTACTGGTTTTAGCTACACAGTATTTTCTAGAGTTGTTGATGTTTACCTCTTTGTGACCTTTTCTCAGACCAAAACTAACAGATCAATCACAGAGAAAGCTGTATTAGCTTTTAACAAGCTCTTTGTTCAAGTCCACTGTTTATTCACACTAATTAGAACACTTCATTGTCAACAGAGTGGCCTGGCAGTGTGTGCATATCTGTGTCTGCATGTGAGCGTGCTGATAGAGAGAGCACAGCAGGACCACTACAGTAGACCACTAGACATGGAGAAAAAAAGAAAAAAAAACAAAGGCCCTTAATCGCCTTCTGCATAAAGATCTCTATTACTGATTTTATTCAGTAAATGATAATCATGTAGTAAAAGAGCTGCTCTTTAAACAAGTGATTTATAGAGATGTTGGACATAGCACCTCTTTATATGTTAGATTAATTTGGTTGGATGAACTACATCAGCAAAAGATGAAATCGGTACAAAATGCATTTTGCATTGTGACTAATTTTAAAAATGCTTTGTGCATTCTTTCTATTTGAAAAAAAAATTGTAAACTGATACAAATATCTAAAAAATTATTAAAACCGGAGCAGGTTTGATTAAATTTTCATTTATATGGTGACGTTACTACAAAAAGTGATCTCTGGATGTGGTTCAAAAAACTAAACAGATCTATTTTAAATCATCCAAAGCACGCTCTAAATCAACTTAAATCAATGGCGTCAATCAATGATATTCTATTCAGAGAAATTTCAAAATCAGTTCCATACAACAGGAATAAACTGATTAGTATTTAGTAAATATCTCTTTGTATATTAAACATCTTTTTTGCCTGAAGTGCACTGAAAGAAGTTTAAACTATTACCAAAAAGAATTCTATTTAAAATATTTCCTCAGATAGCTGTCCGTGGGTGGTCCTTCAGTGTGTCCCAGGAAGAATTGCATTTAGACTAAATGCAGTGTATCTAGGGCTGGCACCAAAGAAAACAATCCTCAGTATTTTGTAGGTGTGAACGTATGCCATTGGATCGCTCAGAAAGGATGTTAGTTACCGGTGTGCACCAGGTCCTAGACAAAACATATTTAATTTGATAAGTGGTCCAGATTTGCTGTAGGTTTTACTGTCAGTTATCCAGCTGACAGTTGACTTTTTAGTATTTTTTTATCTATCGCTATGTCCACCCAGTTCTTGGTCTGTATCTTGTTGGTTTCTTGCCATAAGAGAGACACCCCATAGAAAAAGGAAGCATGTAAAAAGGGAACTGAGCAGGATTTAACTGCAGTAAATGCATCTGCCATGAACATGACTGTGTAAAAGACTTAGCAAACGGCACTGCAGTTTTTTTCCCCTACAGTTGTAAATATGTGAGAAATAACATTTTTCACATTAACGATGAATCTTCTCATTTAACAGAGTTAATCATGTAATTTTGCAGAGTCCTGTTCTTGGACTAATCCTTTCCATTGTATATACACTAATGACAATCAAAAACACTTGTTAATAATCTTGAATTATTTTTAAAAACTTTAAACACTTGGGCAATCAAACGTGTTCTGTTCTTAAATTTAGACTAAACTGAAGTGATTTTTGGAATAAAACACCCCAAACTCAATTTATTTGTAGCTAAAAAAAACGGCCTTAAAAGATCTCTATGCACAAAAAAAACATGTTCTGTAATATTTACTGGAACCACTTTTCTAAACATTTTTTATTAGAATAAAACAAACCCTCAGCTACTTTCTTCTTGCATATCTCTCCAGGTATGATACCATACCTGGTACCATGTCAAGTGTGATTTTGCTGAGAAGCTGCTGTAATCTTTTGTTTTTTGTTACATGATCCAGAAGGTTGTCTCCTATAGGTATATCTCAAGCTGAATTGGAGAGTACATGTGTATTTAGCACCATTTCACAGAAATCTTTTATTTATTTCCAAACTTCTTTTAAAATCAAGCCAGTTTTACCCAAAAAAGCTTTTTATTGTTTTATTCAGTGTGGTGTCAATGGCTTCTGAAGCAAAGTCACATTGGTTTTACTGGGGAATAAATGCTTCGACATTTCATACTGTGGCAGTGCATTAGCATGTTAAGACTAACACCACACCGTGGAAACAAAGCTGTTGAATACAGGCCTACTTGGGGAATAATGAGAATATGTTCCTTTATTTTTTTTTATTTTACAGCCTATATGCAATTTAGTTTTCTATTTTAGGTACTAAATCCAAAGGGGGAAAATGTTCTAGTAATGTGAAGTATGAATCTTATGCGTAAAACAGAGCAGCTTCCTTAGTGCAGCGGTGTTGAATGAAAAATTAATTTCCTGTTCTGACAGACTGTTTTTTAATATCTGTCCATGTACTTGGTCCATGATACCATCCATTTGTTTAGGTGTAGTATGGAACCGGATACACTTTCAGTGCAGTTCTGGTGTTATGTACAGTATTTATTTTAATTTGATCACAATTGCAGAATGGTCTTACTTAAAAGTAAATAACATATGTTGATGAAAAGATGGATCTTGAAGGTCCTGGTGGAGGAATAAGGTCTTTGATTGCTCTTACCATTAAAGTGATGTTGCCAAGTTTGTCCATGGGTTAGTTTTCTACAGTTGTTTTCAGATGTCTTTTGTAGTTGTGATTTCTAGAAAACGTCAAAGGACCGTAACAACTACTGACGAATAAATTTATTTAATTAAATTTGTCTACAACTTAAAAGCAAAAGAAATTACACAAAAAGTTAGTTTGTGACCACTCTATTTTTGCAAGAAATTTGAATATAAACTTTATGATACTATACTTTATATACTAGAATACATGGCAGTACAGTATAAAAATGGCACTCTACCTTCAGTGGGCTTCCTAAACCCAAACCCCTATGAAATATTTTTTTATTTTTTTATTCCATGTTTTCCATAGTAAACACATGTTTAACAGCAAACTGGACTTTTAGGAGTTAAAAAATAGGAAAATAACCTAGATTTATTATTATTTTACTATTTTTGTAATGCTCTTAACTAAAAGTTATCTATAGGTATTAAAAAAAGAACCCGTTACATATGCAAATAAACAAATGCTCCTCTTTTGTAAAATAAAAACCCTGTAGATATGGACCTAAAATTCATTACAGTTATTCTGCATTTATGATTTGTAATAGTGTTGTGACTGTGTTCTCCCCAACTCACTCATCAGTAATGATGTTCAAGATGTTTGATATTTTTCTTGTAATTTCAGTGGCAGATTTCTTTGTCCCAGAGGTCTTCTCTGCTCCAGCATGAGGTTTACTTGTTTTTAGAAACATTTTAGTTCTATAAAAATATAACATGGCTTGTTTGTTGCCGTACAACCTAAATCACAGAGAACTTCATCATTTATTTCAAACGGGCTATCTCCCTTCTCACATACAGCTACAAAATGAATTAAGTAATTGCACGTTACTTACTGCAAGGATCTTTGCATAGCAAGATATTTGCTAGGTGATACGCAAACATTGACTAGCGTCCTCTTATTTTGTAATATGACTTGTTGATAACTTTGCTAATGTTTCCACTCACCTGTGTTACTGCAGCGTGCTGCTCTTCGCTCAGGTCTCGCTCATATTGCTGTTGGTTGAGCCTGATCACATCACCCAGAACAGACAGAGACCAGACTTTTCTTTCATTGCTAGTTTACTGTAAACATCACTGTAACATTAGTTGGATCAAGCTCACGAATTACCTAATTCTACGATATTCTACATTTTCTTTTTCTTTTTTGTCCAGTTCTACGATTCTGTCCTTGTTTCTCAACATGCGGAAATTATAGAGTCCTAAAAATAAGGTGGGGACTAGGTCCAGACTAAATTGCTGCGTCGGGAATTGCTGGTTTTCACAACAAGCTCATGCAAATTCATTTTGAGCTTCAGGTTCCTGCGAACAGGCTGCATTTGTAGAAATATTTTTTTTCCCAAAATGGTTCTTTGATAACTAATGTAAGATCTTCTGCTTGGGGTGTTTGGCTGCTCTCCTCAGGCTTCAATGAAGGACAGTCCATTTATTCATGTCTGTTTCCAGAGCCCCTGCAGCCCAGCGCCCCAACCCTCTCTCTTAGAACATGGAACAAAGGGCATATTCTGTCACAAGAGAGTGGATGGGAGAGAGAAAGTGGGTGAGTGAGGGTACATTAAATTCCTAGTGTAAAGAATATTTGCACTTGATTCTAGCTGAATAGCCCTTATGTCTTTGACCATTTTTTATGTGCTTGTGTGTGTGAATGTCTGCCGTGTGTGACACCCCCTGACTTCAGGGGAATACCCGGTAGATATTATGCGACACTATTCTCTGTAAAACTTTGTTCTGCACAAAGGGCCCATTCCACGCTCAGCTCTTTAGAAGCTTATACATCAAAAATGGGACTGGGCGGGTAGAGGTTTGCATTGTGATCGATTTCCTTGGGGCTCTTTGTCCTTAGTTTGACTCATGGGAACTAGATAGTGCTGTGACACAACAGTCTCATGTTTCTGGTTTCAACCATATTAATTCCCACATTATGAACTGACAGTATAGATGTGAAGTTCTTGCTGGTAATTTGTTGGTCTTAGTTTTGACTAAGTCATGACCCAAAGGGAAGATTTATTTTGTAGCACAGTACTGGTACTACACCTGAAATTGTGGTCAGTTACTTCCCAGTAGGTAGATACTCTGGGATAAGTCAAGACTCCTTTGTTTACCTAAACCACTGCATGGAAATCTTGATGCAGTCTAACAAATATTGAGTTCTATACAATTGAAGTGCAAAATCTATTGCCTACAACTGATACATTGCTTCAAAAAGTGTTTATACCCTTAAACCCTTGCAGATTAGAACCACAAAAGTCAAGGTATTTTTGTGGATTTTGTCTGGTAGATGAAATATAGTGCATTGCATGTTCAATGTAGCACAAGAAGTTTTGTATTGAGCACCCCAAGGTGCCAGTTTCACAATTGGATTTAGGTCTGGGCTTTGACTGAGCCATTCTAACTAACATGTGCATATGCTTTATTTAAACCATCCCATTGTACACTTGGCTGTTTGTTTATTGTTGTCCTGCTGGAAGATGAACCTCCCACCCACTATGAATTTTTTTTTAGGACTGCCCTTTATTTAGTTCCATCCATCTTCTGATCAGCTCTAATCAGCTTCGCAGGTCTGTTAAAATAGCTCCTCTGCAGCACCATCCTGCCACCGCCATGTTTCTCGTTGAAGATAGTTTTCGGCATGACATGCAGTGTTAATTTTCTCAAACTCATACCATTTTTAATGTGGGCCAAAAAGTTTAAAGTTGGTTCTGTCTGTCCAGTGCACCTTCTTCCATATTTTTTTGCTGTGTCCCCTAAATTGCTTGTGACAAACTGTAAGCTAAGCTCTTTTTTCTGTACTTTCATTGTTGTTGAAGAATTTCTTTTTCTTTCCTGTCTTTCATCATGGTCCCCCACTGTTCTTTATGAGCTTTAGCATATTAGCTTCTAATAATGCACCTTGTGAATGCATTGAGGACAGTGATATTTCATCCAACATGTCAGATGTGGAAATGTTTAAAGTGCCTGTGACATTGAATTTTTATGAAAAGTCCAATTACAATAATGGAAAGGAAACATCGCTAAATGATTTTAAAAAGTGAGTGAAAATGTATCTTATTTAATAATAATAATAATAATTTCTTGTACTTTTGTGACAAGGAAGTTTTCTTAGCTGCTGAGCCTTGATCCATTTAGCAACAGCAGCAACAACCTTTTCTTTGGCGATCTTTTCGCATCAGATGCACTGAACAGTGTGGCTATAGCATCTACTTCAACACTCTCCTTCATCTGCAAGATATCCTGACCTCTGACATCATTTCTCTTGCGAATTCTGAAGAGTACTCCAATAACAATTGGTTGTGCTTGGTCGGACCAGCCCATCTTTCCGTCGTCCGTTTTACAGCTGTGATCCAGGCAGCTCGTTAGCGCAGACTAACGGCTGCTGTTGCAGTATTACAGCAAGCACCAGCAATATACCTTTTCACCATATTAACGCTGTTTTTACACAACTTGGCTTCTGTCTGAACCGTTTATTATGAAGACTCACACAATGAATGACTGGGTGACTGTGGACATGCAAATTTCAACATGAGAAATGTCTATTTTGTGTCACAATTGTTGTTTATTATGTCTTTAATCATAATATGATGCCAATTTCTGCCCAATTTCTTTAATATTAAGATATTTTCTTTCAATCCTGCATTTGTGGAAAAAGCGTGTCACAGGCACTTTAAGGTAAGGTTCTGTATTTGAAATAACTCCCCAGCTCATAGATTGCCATTCTTCTTAAATGATTTGAGGGAGGACAAAACAGGACTGCACTACTGACTGAGGACATTGCAGACATTTTTATTTTTGTTCTTGAATCTATCAAGACATTCTTGAGCTCTACCCAAGGCAACCTTTTCATGCACCAAATCAAAGTATGGTTTTGCATGTTGTTTGAAATAGAAGGAATTTGCGTCACTTTGGAATATTGTTTTTGCACCAATTGTTCTCAGTGTAGTTACCGATAGAAATTTGAACAAGATGTGTATTTCATGTAATAAAAATTAATACTTGACAGATGCACATCACCTAACATTGTGTCAGTTCAAAGAATAAAAAGACAACGCTGCAGTGCATGTGGGCTTGCTTTGTAAGAAAAGAAAGAGTATGAAACTGACCTTCATACTTCTCTGTAACAGGAACCTAAAGTACTGACGAGTTACCTGAATTTCATATCTGATTTTGTATTATTTAAGTGTTGTATTTTAGTAAAAATATATGTTATCACCACTAGACTCATACAAATGTACACTATATTGCCAAAAGTATTTGTCTGTTTACTCTTACATGTATTCGAATTTTGATAACATCTTATTCTTATAAGTTAAGGACCGATTTGTTGATGGACCCACCGTTGCCAGCAATAGCAACTTTACCTATTCTGTGAACATCTTTCTCAAGGTTCTGAGTGTTCATAGTTAGATGAGAAAACCAGAATTGGAGCCGCCGCTCTATTTCATCCCAAAGGTGCGCAAGAAAGTTGAGGGTCAGGACTCTGCACAGGTCAGTTGAGTTTAGTGATGGGTACCTTTCACATTTGAACCAATACGGCACAGATACCTGGTACCTGGGAATCGATACTGGTACTCAGTGGTACCAGTTTTTTGGTACTTTTGTGTGTGTTAATGTGGTAATTAATGTTAATTTGTTTAATAATAAAATCTCAAAATTTTTCTATTTAACATTCATTTCTCAGTATATAAACTTGTTTCAAAAAAAAATTCAGCTGTTATATTGTAACATCTCAGTTGTTTCAAAACATTTCTTCTCCCATGTTGCTGGCTACGAACGACAGTTGCTAACGGATACAGGCATGCTAACAGTGCCGAATGCAAGAGTTGTACCCGTAGATCTGAGGCTGACGAAAATTGTGCACTCGTCAAATCTTGTGCTTAACCAGGTGCTTCCTCAGATTAGAAGTATTCCCGCTGCTGGCCTTGAACTTCATGTCACAAATATGGCAAATCTGCATTGCCTTTTGAAAAGTGGAGCCATACTTTAGAGCACTTTCTATCAGACATGCTTTGTTGACGGTACCAGCAGCTCCTGAGATCGTTACGTTCTTGTGTGTGTGAAATGCTTTGTTCATGTCATGCATGGAAAATCGCCCACTCTTGCACTCCCTCAGTGTCACAATTATGCGTTTAGGTACCGAAACATGGTACCGTTTGATTTTATGTAATTTTACGTGAATCGGTACTCGACGTAATTCGGTCGGTACCTATAAAAGTACAGAATTCGGTACCCATTCTTGGTTGAGTTTCTCCACATCAAATTCTATACACCTGCAGCCATGGAAGTGATTGTAACACCAGCATTCAGTGATTTGTTGGTGTGACCCAATACTTCTAGTAATATTTGCTATTTAGAACTATATTTATATTTAGGTACTACCTAAAGCAATAACTTCTACTATCTACACGAATCACAATATCTGATGCAATTTTGAAGAAATTTTACCAGTAATTGAATGTTGCAACATCTTTGATTGGTTATATTAAGCTTTGTATGAGCACTGCTTTGCTTGCTGAACAAGACTAATTTATCTCTGAAGGTGACTTTCTCATTTGTCGCACTTTAATTTGTTTTCACACTCATTTCACAGAGCTGCAGTTTATCTTTGTATGTTGATACTTGAAACACCAAGATGTGATTTTACAGCTAAAATGCTGCATGTAGCCCTTTAAGAGACTTGTCCTTGACTGCAATTCAGATTTTCAGCAAAGAGATTAAATCTATTGCACAGTGCTACTTGATTCTCAAAATCTCATCGAACTTTCCTCACTATCCATCTGGGATCTGAACTCCACATGGGCCGTTTTCAACTGAATTACTGCAGTTATGTTTAACAGAAACAGAATTTTAAATTAGAGTTTGACATTGTTTTTCCTTGCATACCATACTTATTTTAAATGTCAGAAGCCAATTTCTGCATTTCAGTACTTTTGACTAAAACCCCATTTTAACAGCCATAAAACTCAGTTGTAATACAATATCAGATGTTTGGTACCGTGGTTGACAAACAATTATTCTTTGTTATGTATGGAGGACTTAATTATAATAATAATTACTTGGTCAAAAAATAGCTAAAAATATAGATTAGTGTTCCATTTAATTGCAACAATATAATTACATTATTGATTCAATAATTTTTCAATTATTCAGTTACAAATATATATTTCTATTTTAATCCACTATTTTTATTTAAACAACACATTTTCAAATCAAGTTTTTTTTTTCTTGAAATCCACATTTTTCCTTAGTTTATTTAATACAAGTGAATATTTTTCCGTTCTATTTTTCTAAGCCCTTTTATTTATTTCATATTCATTACTACCCAAATATATTCAAAACATGTTTTTTTTTCCCTCAAAACTAAAAAAATATTTTACTTTCCTTTTAATTGTCAAACACTGATATGTTTTCTCATCTAATTGTAATTTTTCACCCAACAGATTTTCCTGAGCCTATTTAGCAAGCCAATTATATCTTCCTTTCTTTACATTCCTTGGTCCCACCTCAGCATGCTGCTGGAAATGTAAAAAACGGGCCGGGATTTGATTTTACAATGACAAACATCGTAATTTTATGTTATACACCAACAAAAAAGTGGAACATAAATATGAAGTAAAAGGACATGAGCATCTTTTTCAAAATGTTTTGCAAATAAAAATCTTCACTTCCAGTCAGTTTCCAATCTGATAAGTCCATATAAAATCCAGTCCAACCAATTGCCCTAACAAGTCACCTAATTAGTAAATGGCGTCCTTCTTTTAATCTTTGTATAAATCCAGCTGTCCTCTAAAGGCCTCAGAGGTTTGTTAGAGAACTTTAGTGAACAAACAGCATCATAAAAAAGGAACAAGCAGACAGGTGTCGGGTCCAGCCATGGGTAACTACATTTAACAGCCAGTTTGATCTTTTCTGGAATTTTCAAAATAAATCACATTAACTTACTTCCAGCACAGTCAGGAAAAGGAGAGAAGACTTTCCGTGACGTCACTGTTTGAATAAAAACCTGACATTCCAACAAACAGATCTCTTTCCATGCGGATCCCCACGGGAACTGGACAGAAGAGGCACACACAAGCATGTTCTTGCTGGCAAGCAGACATAACTCTTCAAACTGGGTCCAAGAGTGTCATAAGATCACACGATCATATGCACAAAGATAAGTAGGAATAAATTTTTGTTTGTGTATCCAGTATTCATTCACACAAGGGGTAATTAAGATACAAGCATGGCTTGACTTTTCTTTCAGAAGCAAACTGTGTTCCAGAGAGTTTTTCCATCAGAGACCCTGTCTCCAAGTGGAGTAGTTTTCCCGGTGTGAAGGAAGGACAAAGGTACCGCAACACAGCACGCCACTCTGTGTGCAGTTCAGCCCGGCCAGCCAAGAGCCGCCCTTCCCCACAGCTACGGAGTTTAGCTTCAAGCTAACCCTTTGTTTACCCACATGTGGATGTTTTCCTCAATGTCCAGGACAACTTCTTCTCAGCACGGTTCACGTAAGAGGTAGTGTTTGGGCAAAGAAGATTAGTTTGGAGTTTAATAACCTAAATAATGTTCATTTAATGACATTTGTTTTTGATGTGTTGAGAAACTCAGCTAATGATGTGTTGAGTTTTTAGAGATAAGACAAGCTTTAAAGGGTGGTTTTTAAACACGGATCGGCCATAACGCGCTGTATTAGTGGTATTTAAAAGGTACATGTTTGATTTTGGTAACAACTCTAAGCTTCTTTTGTTAGCTCCAACCGCTAACAGCTCAGAGCACATGCTTGCCCACCTTATGAGCCAGCTACAGATCATGTACCCAGAAAAGTTTTGGTCCTCATTTAAAGTAATATTTTCTCAAATATTATTTTAAAATTTCCTTAATAATATTTCCTTAAATATTATTTGAACTAGACGAAGCCAGCTAATTAAACAACAATAAGACCCATTTATCCTAAAATATTTGGTTCTTAAATATTACTTTAATATTTCCTTAATCATATTTCTTTATATATTATTTTAATAAATAAAGGCAGCTAATTTAACACCATTAAGAATTAGTCATCCAGAAGGTTGGTTTTATTCAGCAAATCATTCTTTAAAATGTTGTTTTATTAAAATGTTTTATCTGATCTTGCATTGTGAATGGTTGTCTAAAGGTGTACCAATTATTACCTAAGTTGGTTGGTTCCAAGACTAACTTAACTTCATTTCCAGATTCTTCAAGATGATCCTTGGTTCTCAAACATAAATAACATTGCATGGTAACGTTGCATCACTCTTTTGGTCATGGTTTTCAACCACCTTTGATTCACTTGTTTATATTGTACATAGCCCATTAGTCTTCCTTATTCTTTCATTCTGCTTGGTAGTTTAGTTGGATTGTTTTAGCATAGTAAAGATCTTGTTGATTGAAATATGTTTGACTTTGAGTTGACTTATTTTTGTTAAGAAATTCTTGTATTTTAGGAAATTGTGTGAATTCATTCTGTGTGTGTACAGAGTTTTGCTGTTCAATAATTTTAGAGCTTGGCTCATCCCTTTCAATTTTGTCCTAATACCACCGCGTTATTGGGCTGGTATTCACAGCACAACCCTTAACAGACCAAAATATTATTTAATAAAATATTAAAGTATTAATATTGAATAATATATTCATATTCATAATCACAACATAGGTCAGAGAGAAAGTTGTGGAGAAGTTTAAGGCAGGGTAGGTTATAAAACATCCCAGGCTTAAAACATCTCACAGAGCACTTTTCAAGCCATCATACATAAATCGAAAGAGTGACAGAAATGCAAACTGTCAAGACATGGTTGTGCACCTAAACTGACTGGCCGAGCAAGGACAGTATTAGGCTGGGTTCAAATTGTGTGATGAAAGGATGTCTAAGCCAAAATCTTTTGTTGTGAAAGAATTGTAAGAAAACCTCTGGTCAGTAACTTAAATCTGGGGTAGTACATTGTGACAGGCACAACGACACCTGCTTTAGTGCTCCATTTACCAAAAACGACCCGTGATAAAAATCAAGCAGAGTCCGATATTTTCAAGGCAAATCATACACAATGATTGCACCTCCAGGGTGGTATGGTTCTTTTCCTTATTTGCCCAATGATGAATGCTTCTACCACAGGGAACCTGGTCAGAGTAAATGGGAAGATGGATGGAGCTAAATATAGGCCAATCCAGGAAGAAAACCTGTTAGAAGCTGCAACTTGGACTTGGGCAGAGGTTCCCCTTTAAGCAGTACTACAACCCTAAACATGCAGCGAGATAGATCATTTAGATCAAAACAGATCAATGTGTTAGAATGGCCCAGTCAGCGTCCTGACCTAAATCTTTACCTCGACTCAGACCAGTTTCCCAGTCCCTGCTCCTGAAAAAAATCGTGTCGGGTTTGTGCCAGACGTAGCGTTGTCCTTGGTGGTCGAAAGATTCAATTTTAGTCTTATCTGACCAGAGCACCATCCTCTATACATTTGGGGAGTCGCCCACATGCCTTTTGGCAAACTTAAAACTTGCCTTATGATTTTAAACACTAAGTAATTTTTTTTTCTGGCCACTCTTCCATAAAGGCCAACTTTATGGAGTGTATGACTTATTGTGGTGCTAACAGATACTCCAGTCTTTGCTGAGGAGCTCTGCAACTCCTTCAGGGTTACATTTGGTCTCTCTGCTGCTCTGGGGAAACATCAAAGATTTTACTAGTTTTTATAACCCCACCCTGACTTGTACTTCTTAACAACTTTGTCCCTGACTTGTTTAGAGAGCTCCTTGGTCTTCATGGTGTGATGCATCTTGCTTTGTGGTGTTGCAGCCTCTGGGGCCTTTCAGAATAGGTGTGTTTATTCTGACAGACCATGTGACACACAGTTGGCACCAGCTCGATGCCTCAGTCTAACCCTTTACACAAAACTGGTCATAGAAATTCCCTCTTTGCATTGTGTGGTGGTGTGATATCACTTGTGTCCCTTTTACTCTCATTAATGCACAGTACACACATGTCCCTCGTTATTCCATGTGACACTTTTCTAGAGGTTTAAATAAGCTGCTTGAATAGCTGTCATGTATAAGAGGTAGATGAGACAATATTCATAGTAGTCACTCTACCCCTGCAACTAGCAGGAAGTTAGGGGAGTTTTCAAGGACACAGAACAGCATTCATATTCATGTGTAGTGATCAAATGTAAATGATTACCCAAAGGATTATGGCAGCAGAGGCATTTACTCTGACTCCATTTTTAGACCTCTTTATTGAAAACATATTGTCCCAGTTGTGCAGAGAATGGCTTCAACATCAAAGCCTGTGTGTAATTGTTTTTTGTTGAGTGACCTAAAACTAATTCAATAGTTTGCTTTTCAGACACACAGAAACATACAACATATCAATTTATTGTAGCATGGACAAATAACAGATGCATAGCTGCATGGACCAACACATAATGATGAAACTTCACTTTGTAGTGTCTTTAATAATGATACAACTGTCGAACAAGAGCGGATGATGCATTATTTATTTAGTTCTTCTTTCAGTGAGCCTTACTTCATTGCTTCTTCCTCTGTGATGAAACAGTCAATAGCGTGCTCTGCTTGAGCAACAAATCAATGACAATATGTTTGATCAAAGTCTGGGTCATAAGCCTTAAAAAACACCAGGCTAGATATAAAGTATTTAGATGGTGTATAGAAAACAGTGCAGAGCCGGATCAGAACAAAAGATGGAAGCTGCAGGAAGAACATAGAGGGAAAAGAAACATGGTGATTCTCAATCTTCTGCTCCTCTCTGTGATGTGCTTGAAGTGCTCACTCAAACATGATTCGTATTCCCCCTATTGAATTTTTGCATATTTACTTCCTTTAGTATTCATTCTCTTGAAAGTACTATTTGTGTCCATCACACAAGTACCTTGCTCAGTAAAGGCTTGTTAATCAGAATTTCAGCTCCTCAGCTATTTTTAACAAACTCTTTCTTCACATTGAAGACTTTTAGATGATGAAAAACTAGTAAATTATTTGTTGCAAAAAACCTGGTTTGTAAAAAAAAAAAAAAAAGCTAGCCTTTATGGCGTTGAGCATTTGAGGCAATGTTAGTAGGTTACATTGAGGCTAAGCTTTCATCTGCATTGAGATACTGTTTATACTTGATTGAAATGAAGAAGAAAGATTTTGAAGACATTTTGTTAGTCTTTAACCTTAATATTCACATGTGCTGATAGGAACTTTTTCTTTCTCTGCAAGTTTTACAAAACCTGTTTTCAGAACATTGACTATGTCTTAGTTTCCCCACAGTCTTAACAACAGGACTCTTGTTAAGACTGTGAAAAAACTGGAAAACATTGAAGAGAAATAAATATTTCTGTTTCTGTTGAAGATAAACTAGAAGCATATAGAATAAACATATAGATAAACTAGAAGCATAGGCTACGTTATAGTCTAAAGAGTTTTGAGGAAGACTGCTGACCTGAGAGTTCTCCAGTCAGTGGCACCCTGCAAAGGAGGTGCCACAAAAAATCATTGCCAAAGAAACTGCCTATTCACAGGAGTGCTGTGCCCTAGCATGTAAATAAAAGGTTGAGTGGAAGGAAAAAGTGTGGTAGAAAAAGCACAAACAACAGAGATAACTGCAGTCTTGAGAGGATTGCAATGTGAAGCCCTTTCAAGAGTTTGGGGAGATTCACTACGCTGCAGTATTGCTGCAGTCTTTGCTTCAAGAACATTCACACACACATAGGTTACTTGTGATAACCCTCTCCTGAGCCAGAGACAATTTCAGAATTGATTTACCTGGGTTTAAGAGAAAAGAGACTGTACAGTTGCTCAGAAGTCCAAAGTCCTCTTTTCAAATGAAAGTAAAGTTCGCATTTAGTTTGGAAATGAAGATCCCAGAGCCTGGATGAAGGGTGAAGAGGCACAGAATCCATGTTGCTTAAGGTCCTGTGTGAAGTTACTGTCAGTGATGTGGGCTAGTTTTCTGATGGTGTCAGTCTACTGTGTTTTATGAAGTCCAAAGTCAGTTCAGCCATCTACCAGGAAGTTTTGAGCACCTCAAGACACTGCTGACAAGCTTACGGAAGATGCCCATTTCCTTTCCAGTGGACTCTACACCTGCCCACACTGTCAAAAGTACTAATACAACATTTAACGACCACAGTATCATTGTGTTTGTATGGCCAGCAAACCCACCTATAGAGAATCTGTCGGGTATTGTCAAGAAAAAGATAAATACCAGATCCAACACTGCAGAAGGCCACTATTCAAGCCACCTGGGCTTCATTAACAGCTCAGCAAAGCCACAGCCCCATTGCCTCTATAGCACAATGGCAAATACTGACGTACTATCCAGTTCATTTAAATATTGTTAATTATGTTGACAATGCTGTAAGAAAATTTCTTTTTTATTGCTCTCATGTAGTATCGTAGTTTTCAGAGAAACTGTACTTTGGATTTTCTCAAAGCTAGCTGTAAGAGATACTATATTAACAGAAACAAACGCTTGAAATTTATCATTGTGTGCATTGAATCTATATAATGAAAGATCCCTGTTTTTGGGTTGAATTATTGATGTTAATTAATTTTTTAATAATATTTCTCTAAAATTGTATTTTTCAATTTTAAAAGATAATCCCATATAAAACACTTTTATCAGAAATAAAAATGAACTATAATGCATTTAAAAACAATGTGTTAAAAAGTGTTATGGTTACTTTGTCCTTGTTCCAATATGTTTCATTCAAGCTTACCTGCCTAGCACTTCCATACACTAATGCTTTATTCAGGAGATGATAAATAAAAACATGCTCCACAGACGTGTTGTCCTACTGAGGGTTTTAGCAGGAGAATGGAACAGCGGCTTGAGAAACAGCTATTGTTGCTGTCTGATTGTGCGAGTCATTAAACCAGGCAAAATATGCACCTTCTGCATCGAGGTAAACACTACGCTATGTTTGTGGATCCTGATTACCCTTCTGTTTATTCCAAGGAACAGACAGCTGCTGATATGTTGCATATTGTCCATTGCCTGAAAAAAGAAGCTTTTCAAAAACAGAATGTCGCACGTGTCAGTGCAATAACTTTTAGAATTTCAACGGGGTCTGCATCTGCACATCTGTATGAAGATGATGCATAGTTCCCACAGCCAAGTTTGTATTAGCCCTCTTCTTAAAATCTACTGCTCAAGGTCAAACAACTATAGAGGATTTTCTCATTAGTCTTAAAGATTGTGGGTACTGAAAACTAAACTTGGAAAATTTCTTTACAAATGTGCACCAAAGCTGTCAGTAGATATCCTAAAACTTATGTAATGGTTACAATGACTCTGTCAGGACTCTCTTCAGATCATAAAACTACTTTCAGCTCTGAAGCAGTCTTTGCCATTAGTCAAAAAAGAGACTGTTGTGAAAAAGTTACTGTAGTTTCTGCAGCTGTGTAGATAAATTCAGCAATTAAAAAACTTTTCTCAGTTAAGGCTTTTAGCAAACTTTGTATTTTGGAGTTCCACAGTTAAAAGGCAAGAAATATCTGAGTGCAGCTATAATAGAGAGACATGGTGGTGTTAAATGTAAGTGCAAAATGAAAAACATAGTGATTAAGACCAGAGGCACAACTAAGCAGAATACTGTACAGTGGGCCCAGTCATGTGCTATGTGCCATGCCTACATCTTGTTGTGAATGAGATCATTCTTGAAAACATGGCAAAGATGTGGGAGTTTCTCTGTAGATATAAAGTCTAGAAAGTGATTTTTTTAAGCTGATAATAAACGTTTATACACAGCTGCCCATTAAGTCACCTGAAAGAGGCAGACAAACAGTTCTAAACATAATGGGCATTATATATTGAGCTTGAAAACTGGTTTTTATGTTTTGTAACACATTTTATAATGTTTTGAAATGGTCTAAAGAAAATTGAAAATCAATTTCTCATCCTGAGCAGCTCTAGCCCTATCACCAGCTTTTGGTCTGGTATTTTATTTTACAACATCAGCAGTTTGTTTATTTTCTTTATTTAAAATTCAAGATCTTTCATTGTTTCATCAGCAATAGCATAATTCAAACAGGATAATTAAAGTCAAATCATCACTGTTTTCCTTTCAGTTTTATTTGAACCATTCTGAGTCTGTGGTGTTCAAAACTCATTAGCCCATCCACATTGCACAACTGACATTTATCGTGTAAGATGCCCCTTTTTAGCATTTTAATAGCTGATTTGAGACCGCTTTAAAATGGGACGTTTGAATTTGATCAAGACAGATGAGGTGTTCTTGAAATATTTATCAGTAGTGTTGGGGCTTAAGACCTGCACGTGGAATGAGGTCGGACCAAGCTGAAATGACTATTTTGAATCCTGCTGCAGCAGTAAATGGCTTTAGTAGTAGTACTTAAGGGGGTTCAGTGTCAATCAACAGGCATATTTAGCTCTGATAGCGAAACATGCTAAGTTTTAAAAACATTGCACCACTCAGTCAGCGTTCATCTGTCTTGTGTGTTAGATTTGAGGGGTTGCATAAAGCAAAACCAGACTGATTGGCATTGTGCCCCTTTTCCTTGATCTTATGCCACCATTGCAACTATCTAAATACCCAAACTGTCATGAATGGCTCTTGGATTGGACCCAAATACAGACAGGGAGGAGCAGATTGATGAAAATAAAAAAGTTTAATAAATAAATCATAATTAATTAATATAATTAATAATTAAAAAAAAACTTACAGGCAGGCAGTAGGTGGCTGAAAACTTGAAGCAGTGACAAAAAAGGCCTGGACATGATACTGGCTTTGCTGGGAAAAACAGTTGTGGACAGCAAAGCAGATGAGATTTATTAACCAGCAAGGAACAAACAGAGCTGAGGAGTATATATGGGGCATGGCACAGGTGATGCAAGGAGACTGATTGACAAAGTGCAGGTGGACCAATGAAGATGATTGCAAGCTGACTGTGGCAGGGAGAGAAAACATGACTGGAACTAAACAGAAAAACAAACACAATCTAACCCAAGGAAATCCTTACAGACTATAAACTAGAATGCACTATGAACAGAATACAAGAATCATAAGAAACTACATCTAAGGAAAGAACTAAAGCACCACCTGGAAAACAATGATCGGAAGCAAGATCCAAAACACAACAACTTGGAGAACGTAATCAGAATAAGAGAAAAACACAAAACAAAACTCAAACACCTTTAAAGCATGACAAAAACAGATTGAAAGAAAGAGGATATTAACAGGAGAATGTTCAACATTTACAGTTTTGGAATTATTAAAAAAATATTAACCATATTTGCCACAGTATTCAAATGTATTAAGTTGTCTCAGGCAAAATGACCATGTTTTCAGCCCTTGCCTTATTTTGTATTCAAAGGTTTTCATGTTTTCAGGCAATCAAACTTTCTAGCTGACTTACAAGCTTTTTGATGGCTTCACAATGTGTGTGGTTGGGTTGCAGCTTACTAATGGACATTTAACCAAACATTTGTGGGGCTATAAATAACTGAGTACTTAAGGATAATCTTAACCACCTAAAAATCCAAAATAAATTCAAATTCATGTCCCTTTTTTTGTTTTTAAAATTTTTTGACATTTTTTCATTGGTGATTCAATCCTGGAAGACGATTAGTTAATAAAATTAATCAAAAACCTTAAATCATTTTGACATCCATGCACTTGCAGAATGTACAGTTTAAATAAAATTGCTCAGGTAAACATTATACGCCTTGTAAACCATTTCTATTGCATTTAAATTTCTGAAGAATTTAATTTCTTCACATTTTGGGAGTAGTTAAGCAAAAATACAACCATTAGTTATCAGCACATATGAGAGCTTTAGCAGGGAGTACATAATACCTGAGTTATTTTTCCTTTTTTATCCTGTGGGTGTCCTCTTGATTAGCTTCCTCTCTGACTCCCACAGGAAGACGCTGGCGAGCCAATACCATCACGTTTCTGAGCAGCTTTTGAACATTTAAGTGAAAGGGGAAGGTGATGGCAAATGGAAAACTGTGGAGGAAGGGGAGGGAGGAAGTCATGCTGTTATGCTGCTCTCTAGTTGATGACAGACTTGTTTCCAAGTAAAATTTTCCCACTACATGGAAGGACTTCTTTCACAAAGCCTTGTTTTTCTAGCCGCACCTGTTTCTCTTGTGAGAAGCACTTAACTGTGCTTCAGTAAAAAGAAAAAAATATTAGAATGATCTGTCTAACCTTTTAGGTGACAATGAAGACATGTTTTTTTAGTGGTGAAGGCTCTTGTAGGTCCAGGTTACAGTCCAAGCACACTGAAGGAACTGCAGAACTAATGAGGCCTGCTTCAAAATTCATTCTGAAAAGATGAGAAACACGGGGTGAAGAGGGACAGCTGTGTTAACCACCTGCCAACCGGGCAAATGGAAATGTATGGATGACATCAAATAGTAATGCATCCCATGGGTTAGCTTCTAGTCAAATAAATTACCATATTGATTGTGCAGGAGAGAGTCTTTCCAAAAATCATTTACAAACCAGTTTTTAATTTGCTACAGTTTTAATGTTGGTTTTTCAGGCCTAATAGCAAAGTAAATATTTTTTTTTATGGCTGACTACTTGTCAACCTAGTTACATCTGTTCTATTTATTTCATACATCACTTAAAATCTGTTCTTACAGCGAGACTGAGAACCGAGCACCTTCATCGGTGTTGGGTGGGTGGATATTTTGTGCAGTCTAATTATATTTCTTTTGCTGAATATATTAGAGAGTGAATAATCTGTCAAATCAGAAATCACAGCATTTCTCAGCACAAACAAATGCCTTACAGTTGCCCGACATTTTGTCGTTCGGTCACGAGTTAACAAGTTTTACAAAAAAGATACTCTAAATATATAAACTGGTCAATAAAAGTCCTTAAGGCAAAACATTAGCTCTAATCAAGCATTTCATTGCCTTTGACCTAAGCAGTAACATTGCCTGTTATCTCATAGCTACTAAAAAGAAAAAAAAGCAATGAGATAAATCAAAGCACAATTATATGTACAGTGCCTTGCGAAAGTACTCGGCCCCCTTGAACTTTTCAACCTCTTGCCACATTTCAGGCTTCAAACATAAAGATATAAAATTCTATTTTTTGTGAAGAATCAACAACAAGTGGGACACAATCGTGGAAGTGGAATGAAATTTATTGGATGTGTCAAACTTTTTTAACAAAAAAAACTGAAAAGTGGGGTGTGCAATATTATTCGGCCCCTTTACTTCAGTGCAGCAAACTCACTCCCAAATTTTCAGTGAGATCTCTGAATGATCCAATTGTTGTCCCAAATGACTAATGAGGGATAAATAGAATCCACCTGTGTGTAATCAAGTCTCCGTATAAATGCACCTGCTCTTGATAGTCTCAGGGTCTGTTCAAAAAAGGGAGAGAGCATCATGAAGACCAAGAACAACCATGCAGGTCCGAGATACTGTTTTGTGAGAAGTTTAAGCCGGATTTGGATACAAAAAGATTTCCCAAGCTTTAACATCCCAAGGAGCCTGTGCAAGCAATCATATTGAAAGGAAGGAGTATCAGACACTGCAAATTTTACCAAGACCCGGGCCCTCCCTCTAAACTCTCATCTCGAACAAGGAGAAGACTGATCAAAGATGCAGCCAAAGAGGGCCCCTGATCACTCTGGATGAACCCGCAGAAAATCTACAGCTGAGGTGGGAGAGTCTCTCCATAGGACAACAATCAGTCGTACACTGCACAAATCTGGCCTTTATGAAAAGTAGCAAGAGAAAGCCATTTATCAAAGATATCCATAAAAGTCTCCTTTAAAATTGCCACAAGCCAGCTGGGAGGCACACCAAACATTGGAAGAAGGTGCTCTGGTCAGATTGAAACCAAAATCGAACTCTTTGGCAAAACGATATGTTTTTGGTGTAAAAGCAACACAGCTCATCACCTGAACACACCATCCCCACTGTCAAACATGGTGGTGGCAGATCATGGTTTGGGCCCGCTTTTCGTCAGCAGGGCAGGGAAGATGGTCAAATTAATGGGAAGATGGATGGGACCAAATACAGGACCATTCTGGAAGACAACCTGTTGGAGTCTGCAAGAGACCTGAGACTGGGACAGAGATTTATCTCCAACAAGACATGATCCAAACATAAAGCCAAATCTACAATGGAATGGTTCACAAATAAACGTATCCAGGTGTTGGAATGGCCAAGTCAAAGTCCAGACCTGAATCCAATCGAGAATCTGTGGAAAGAGCTGAAGACTGCTGTTCACGAACGCTCTCCATCCAACCTCACTGAGCTCGAGCTGTTTTGCAAGGAAGAATGGGCAAGAATTTCAGTCTCTCGATGTGCAAAACTGATAGAGACATACCCCAAGCGACTTGCAGCTGTAATTGTAGCAAAGGGTGGCGCTACAAAGTATTAACGCAAGGGGGCCGAATAATATTGCACGCTCCACTTCTGTTTTTTATTTGTTAAAAAAGTTTGACACATCCAATAAATTTCATTCCACTTCACCATTGTGTCCCACTTGTTGTTGATTCTTCACAAAAAATTAGAATTTTATGTCTTTATGTTTGAAGCGTGAAATGTGGCAAGAGGTTGAAAAGTTCAAGGGGGCCGAATACTTTCGCAAGGCACTGTACATATCAGAAGAACGCGATAATAGACAACACAATGAATAAAGACTGGTACCAAGCAGCCATGTTGTCAGTAAATCACCAGATTTTATTAAGAGCACCTCATGTTAATTTGTTCTGCTAAATAATGAGCTGTATTGAAAATTAATTAATCCTTAATTAATCCAGTGTTCAATGCAGATAATTCATTATTCAGTCTGCAGAAAAGAAACCTAATGGAGAATAAGCGAACATAAATGTGGTCACTTTATTGTTCAAATATTATTTCAGTAAATCTCTATATGTAAGTGCCAGAGATAATTTATATTTTACAAAGTCACTCAATTCTCAGAAGTGGAAAAATGACAAATGATGGGTTATTTTTTCTTTATGAAAATCCTTAAAAACAACATTGCCTGCATGAAAAGAACATCTAGATATTTAGTAGGTTTTCTTATTGTAACCTTTATATTTAGAAAAATTTAAAATAATAAAGATAGCAAAAAAGGTGAATGAGAGTGTCCGAATCAAGTTTAAAGGAGCATATGTGATTATCTGAATGTTTTTATGACTTTCTTCTCCTGACTCTGCTGCATCTCTCTCTGATAGTGAAATATATATAAAGAAACATCAGATTCTTCGCTGCTTTCTATGTTGCTGGCCATTGTATCAGCAGTCAGTTTACGTGCGAGGATTCCCCTTTGATTTTAATAAAAGAGCGCAATAGAA